>JAJMEW010000228.1:0-50107 GCA_030574395.1 Pichia californica | reverse complement strand
ATTCAGCGGATCGTATGATATTTATGAATGGTGATGGATCTATTGATGTTGGTACTATTGCAGAACTTAAATTGAGGAATCAAAAGTTGGTTAACTTGTTACAATTTCAAATTGAGAATAAAGATGATGAAAATGATAATCAAATTGGAGAAGTAGTTGATGATGATTCTAAAGAAAAAGAAGAAGAAGATGTATTAATTGAACAAAAGGTACAATTGCAATTAACTCAAACTAAGGAAAAGAATGAAATTGATGATCAACCACAGAATAATGATGTTGTTAAAATTATTGGTGATGAAGAAAGAGCTGTTAATGCATTAAATTTATCCGTTTATCTTGATTATTGCAGACTCGCATTTGGTAAATTCAAGTTAGCAGCTCCTATTGTATTTGTTGCATTTGCAATCATTACAACCTTCTGTAACTATTTTACAAATACTTGGTTATCATTCTGGATTGAGCAAAAATTTGATGGTAGATCCACTTCTTTCTACATGGGTCTTTATATTATGTTTTCCTTTATATATACATTTTCATTGGCATTTTTCTTTTATCTCATTTGTTTTTTCACGAATAGTGCTGCTAGATCATTAAATTTTCAAGCATCTCAAAAAATTTTACATGTTCCAATGTCATTTATGGATATTTCCCCAATCGGTAGAGTCCTTAATAGATTTACAAAAGATACTGATGTCTTAGATAATGAAATTGTTGAACAACTTAGACAATTTATTAATCCATTATGTTCTGTTTGTGGTACAATAATCTTGTGTATTATTTACATTCCATGGTTTGCTATTGCTGTTCCATTAATTGTTATTTGTTATATGGTAATTGCTAATTATTATCAAGCTAGTGCTAGAGAAATCAAGAGACTTGAAGCTGTTAAAAGATCTTTGGTTTATTCACATTTTAATGAAGTTTTATCTGGTAAAGATACAATTAGTGCATATCACATTAAAGAATTTGTCAAAGATAAATTGAGTAAATTAATTGATAATCAAAATGAAGCATATTTCTTAACTATTGTAAATCAAAGATGGCTCGGAGCTAATTTGTCAATTGTTGCCTTTTCAATTGTTTTCATTATTTCAATGTTATGTGTTTTTAGTGTATTTAGTATTAGTGCTGCATCTACAGGTTTACTTTTAACTTATGTTATAAATCTGACAGGTATTATGACTATGATGATGAGAGCTTTAACCCAAGTTGAAAATGAATTTAATTCTGTTGAAAGATTAGATCATTATGCCTTTCACATTGCTCAAGAAGCTGCATATGAAATTCCTGAAAATGATCCTGTAGAATCATGGCCACAATATGGTGAAATTTCTTTTAAGAATGTCAATATGAAATACAGACCTGAACTTCCATATGTCTTAAGGGATTTGAACATTCACATCAATAAAGGTGAGAAGATTGGTTTCTGTGGTCGTACTGGTGCTGGTAAGTCTACGTTTATGACATGTTTGTATAGATTGACTGAGTTTGAAGGAGATATCGACATTGATGGAGTTGATATTAAGAAGTTAGGATTACACACATTGAGAAGTAAACTTACAATCATTCCCCAAGATCCTGTTTTGTTTGTTGGTACTATCAGAGAAAATCTTGATCCATTCATGGACCACTCAGATGACAAATTATGGGAAGCTTTGTGTATTTCTGGATTGATCAAAAGAGAAAATTTAGCGGCTGTAAAATTACAAGGTAAGGAGGATGAAAATCTACACAAATTTCATTTGACAAGGCTCGTTGAAGATGATGGTACAAACTTTTCCATTGGTGAGAGACAATTGATTGCATTAGCCAGAGCATTGGTGAGAAAGACCAAGATATTGATTTTGGATGAAGCCACATCCAGTGTTGACTACGAAACTGATGCCAAGATTCAACAAACCATTGGATCTGAATTCAGTGATTGTACTATTTTATGTATTGCACACAGATTGAACACCATTTTGAATTACGATAGGATTGTTGTTCTGGACCAGGGCCAGGTGATGGAATTTGACTCACCAAAGAACTTATTCATGAAAGAAGGTGGTCATTTTAGAGCTATGTGTGACCAAGCTAAAATTACTATTAATGATTTTTGATTAATACTTAAAAAAATATATATACATATTTATTGTATAATGTAAGTAAGATTTGTGACTAAGAATAAATATCAGTTATTGTAACAAAATATTATTTTAAAGATACTTAGTGTTTAGAGTTTAGAGTAAGTCTGTTTGGCTCAATCAGGTAAACATGATTTAGCCAATTCATGTTGAATTCGGTTAGATTTCTACTTTCGGTAGATGATTCCTTGCGCGCTCTGTGTAACTTAATGATAACGGAAATTTCCTCATTAAGCGAAACTTACGATCAACAACAATCGTTGAAGCTTTTTCATTTTCATATAAATACTATCTTGGTTTACCGATGACGAAAGAGATATTATCTTGGAGAATGTAATATGTATAAATAGTTGTATTTTTCATCTACAACATTTTAAGACATTTTAAATAATTAAACTACCTTATTATCAAATTTGCATTATAAGGCATGATGAACGCTGTTTGCAGAAATGTTATTAAGTTAAGAAACTGTGGAACAGTTAGAAAATACAATACAAAAGTTAAAAATTATCATAAACACTATAATAATTATCATTACCAAAAATATGCTGCTATTAGTTTGAGTACATTTGTTACAGTTGCATATTTTGGGTTTTCTTCAGCTAACATTGGAAATGATACAGGAGTACATGGTCATGATTTTATCAATAATGATACAATTCCTATTGTTAATTTATCTGAGTTAAATTTACATAATAAAAAAGATGATTGCTGGGTTAGTATCCATGGTCATGTTTATGATGTTACTGATTTTATTGATTCACATCCAGGAGGTGCTGATAAATTATTGAAATTTGCTGGTAAAGATGCCACTAGAGGTTTTAGAATGCAGCATAATGAAGGATATCTAGAAAGATTTTTAGGAGAAGAGAAGTATCGTGGAGAGTTACTTGTTCCTGAAAAGGATAAACGGAAGAGTGCAAAGGAAAAGAAGCAAGAGAAAAAGAAGAAGATTGAAGAAGAAAAAGAACGTAAGAGAAATGAAAAATCAATTGAAAAATCGATGAAAAAGGAACTGAAAGAGGAAATTAAGGAAGATAATACCGTGAAAAGGGAAAACAGAGTGAAGGAAACGAAGATAAATAAAACAGAAACAGCTTCTTCAGATGTTATAAGTAAATCTGAACTTGATAATCTGATTAAATCTTCAGGTAAACTGAGCAAAGAATCTAATGTTGTTGTAATTAAAAAGAGTGGTTTATCATCATATTATAGTAATATAGTTGATAAATATGTTGGAAAATCTTACGAAAAAAGATCAGGAACCAAGACTAAATCTAAATTAGCAAATAAAGAAGAAAATGAAGAATTATTTACAATTGAAAATAAACCAAAATTAAATCAAATTTTTTCTTTGAATGATTTTGAATATGTTGCACAAAAAGTTTTACCAAACCTACTATATTCATATATTCAGTCAGGTACAGATAATGAAACTTCTAGAATTGAAGAAAGATCTGCATTGTGTCGTATTTTTTTTCGCCCAAAATGTTTGGTAGATGTAACTCAATTGGATATGAACAATACTGTAGTTGGTGTTAAGACAGAATTACCATTTTTAATTGGATCATTTGGTGGATCTGGATTAATTCAAGATGAAGGAGAGAAACTCGTTGTCAGATCTGTTGTTAATCAAAATGGTTTACAAATTATTCCAAAGGATAGTGATGTTAGTCTTGATGATATTATGAAAGAAAGTAAAGGAAAAGACATGTTTTATCAATATTCCATCGATAACAAAAAAGAACTTGTTAATAGTGTTAATATATTGAATGATATTATAGCCAAATATCCAAATATTAAAGGAGTTTTTATTGATATTGATAATTCAAATTCTGCAAATTTAGAACATTATAAAAAGATTGAAGCCAGTAAACATCAATATGATACAAATCCGGCACCCCAATTAAAATTAAAGAGTGATAGTAATGAATTTAAATTATGTTGGTCAGATCTAAGTAAGATCAAAGAAGGTGTATCTGTTCCTGTAATTTTAAAAGGTATCCAAAGAAGTGAAGATATTTTGAAAAGTCAAGAATTAGGATTTGATGGTGTTTTGATATCTAATCACGAAGGTAAAGCACTTGATCAAAATAAATCTAGTATTGAAATTTTGCATGATGTTCATGGTAAAATTAAAAATAAACAAAACTTCAGTGTATTTATTGAAGGAAGTTTTAGACGTGGATCAGATATTGTTAAAGCAATGTGTTTAGGTGGTAAACCCGTTTTATCAAAACCTATATTATTTAGTGAAATTTATGGAGAAGAAGGTGTTAATAAAAGTATTGAGATATTGAAGAAGGAGATTTCTACCACTATGAAATTGATTGGTGCTAGATCTATTAGTGAATTAAATGAAGAATTTATTGATTGTGAAAGTTTGAACATTAAGACAGGTGTTGTACGTAATCTTGATTTCCAATATGATAATAACTACACTAATATGCCACCACCTCCATTTAATAATCAAGATAAATTGATTATGATTTAGTGAATATAAATAGAGGCTTTTTAAACTAATAAATCTATATTTATGTATAATTTAATTATAAATATTGAAATAAAATAAAATAGAATAAAATAAAGTGAAATGAAATGAAGTAAAATAAAATGAAATAAAGCTTAATGTGAAAGAAAAAAATTTAAAGGGTCGATAATGAAAAAATATTGTATATGTATATGAATAAATTATAAAGAAATTAACTGGCCAGCATGATTAGTCATTCTTTTCTTTAGTATAAGTGTTAAGTGTTTTCAAAATTTCTGTTGTATATTTTAACAAGAAACCAGGCATAAGATAAAAAACGAGTAGAGAAATTAAGTCACAAAACGAAGTAATTTTAGGAACTTTAAAATGAGTTCTAAAAGCTTCATTTGTCAAACTATTAGCAATATATTCTTCATCACCTTTCACAGCACCTAATTGAACCATATTACTAACATAAATGTCATGTTTAGACAAGACATTTTGAATATTTTCTGTATAAAGTTCTAAAGTTTTATTTGTTGTAAAAACTGTTTTATCTGAAGATCTAGTTATAACGACAGTTGAATTTTTATTGATAAGATCAAGTGTATAAAATTTTTTAAGTAAATCTAAATCCCATTTAACAAATACATCGTCAGTTGGATTTAAAGAGATCAAAAGGTCAATATGTTTTAAATTTTTCAAAACTGGAGAATTTTCAATGATTGAAGTTGGATTACTAAGGTCATCATTTTTAATGTTAAGATAAGTAATCAAACCTCTATCTTCAGGATTTGTAAAATGAAGATCATCTAATAAAGAAGGCTCATTACCCGAAGATAAGGAAATGACAGCAAATCCATCATTACATGCATTTCTAATGACGGAAAGGCCTAATTCTGAGTTTGAATTTATAACAAGAGCTATTTTTTTTTCAGCGGAATCTGTGGTCATTGTCTGTTTGATAGAAAGAGTCTTTTGTAAGAAGGATGGAAGCAAATAAGAAAGAAATTAAGATGTGTCCTTAACATAATTTTACACCCAGATTATTATACAACCCAATACCCAATACCCATATCCAATATCCAATATATAGATTATCGCATTTAGATCCAATTTAAGAACCATCTATTTGTTAATGGGGCACTGTTTAAAAACCAGCCATCCGTGCACCAGAAAGTGACTGGAAAATGCGCCACACAGCATCACGTGCTGTGGGATGAGCATGACCCACATCAGCCTCATCTGCCGCTTACCTCATCAATGCATCATCAATCAATCAGCAATCAGCAATCTCGATTTTCCATTTCCTTCTTCCGTCTTCTGTCTTCTCTGCGCTCTTTCTGCCGTCTGCCTTGTGCATTGTCTGTGTGACAGCTGGCAGCTGGCAACTGCGAACTGCGAACTGCGAACTGCGAACTGCGAACCCACTATGACAGTAACAATGTAGCATGTAGCGTATGATGTCGCAGGCAGATTGTTATTATTTAATCGTGCAACCACACATAGAGAGACACACACTAAGAGAGAGTCCTTCCCACTCCCACATCCCACCCCACACTCCTTAATTGCTGCTACTGCTGCTATACTACACTGCTTCTTTCCCCCTTCTATCTCTGCCATTACAACAACCAACTAATTCAGCATCTTCTATAGATTATCCTTCACTCTTTCCTCCTTTTCTCTCCTTTTCTCCACAAGAAATACTTACGTCTGTCGGTTCAATTATCTATAAATCTACAATCTTTAAGATCTATAATCTCACATCTCACACCTCACATCTCACCCCACTCCCTCACATAAATTCGATTTCTATTTCTATAGTATATATACGTTCAAGATTAAATTATTGAATACAAAAGAACACAAACACACTCTTTATTAAACACTATTAATTCTTTCCCTATAGAATAAATAACAACAACAACAACAACAACAACAACAACAACAACAACAACAACAACAACTATTTATTCCATTTCTGCTTTTAATCTTAATCAAATTTGTTTGTATTTTTTTGAAAAATGTCTGCTGCTGCAAAAGATTCAGACTTGCAACATGACAAATTGAGAAAACGTTTAGAAGAAGAATTGTCATTTGTTAAATCTTCATCTGATAGTACTGATTATGATTGGTTTTTAAGAAGTAATTCACTGAAACAACCTCACCATAATATTACAAATACTTCTACAACTATCGATGCTTCAAATACATCTTCTACTCCATCTTCGGCTCCGATAGCAAATTCTTCTTCAACTACAAATATTTTAACTCATGTTACACCATTGAAATCTCCAACTTTAGCAACCGCAAATAATACCAAAGCTTTACCAACTTTAACTCTTTCTAATCCAAATGATCCAGATTTTCTTGTTAATTTATCAAGAAGTAGAACTGCAGATGCTAAACTGATAAGACCAATTTCAAGAACTTCAACAAATTCTAGTAATAGTAACACAGCTTTACATCGAACTTCAACTAATGTCGATACTTCAGATATAGGTCGTTCAAGAAATAAAAAACCTTATACTCCTTTAGTTAGTAATTCAACTCCATTATCACCTCCAACAGAAAAGAAAAAGAAAGGTTTTTTTAAAAAGATTTTTGGTTCAAAATCAGATGATTCAAAACCAGATGCTAGTATTTATAAAACTACTTCTCATGTTTCTATACCTTCACATCCAACTTCAAATCCTATATCTAGAACAACTTCAAGAACAGAACCATCAATATCAAGAACTCAAACTGGTACATATGCAGAACCTTCAACAACAAAATTAACTTCTCCTACTGTTTCAAGACCAACTTCTCCTCAACAAACTCCTATCTCAAGATCAAATACAATAACCAGAGCTTCAGCTAGTTCTAAATCTCGTTCAAGTTCCTTTGTTTCTGGTGAAAAACCTCAATTCTTTAAACCTACTCCAATTAAATTGGATAAAGTTGACCCTTTAACATTGGCAGAACAATATAAAGATGTTGATCCTCAATTATCCTCTTATATTAATGAACTTGAAAAATCAAATTCAACTATTGAAGATAGAAAAATTAAAGATGAAAAATTGGATTATAATTTTATTTATTCACCTGCTGGTATTGATAGTATTAAATATAATCCTGATGAAATACCCGATCATCCAGATATTCCAAAATTACCATCTTCATTTTCTAGACATCCAAGATTTGGTGGATCAATTGAAAAAGAATTATTTTTAAAACAAAGAAAAGAAAGAGAAGAAAAGGAAAATTCTATGTTTGGTAGTTTATTACATAAAACGAAAACTACAACTCCAGAAAGTTTATTTTATAGTGGTATGATTAATGAAAGTGATGATACTCCACCTTTTAGTTTTGAACCTTTAAAATATGCTCCCCCACCTCCAAGAATTGATAGAAGACCACCATTAGAAACTTTTGATGTAATTAAACCAATGAAAAAAGTTGCATTTGCTACAACAACTTTTGTTACTGATCCACCTCAGCAAATTCCATCAAGAAATCCAAGAAAGGGTAATGTAGAAATTTGTGCTAATGGTGAATTAATTATTCATAAAATTGATCCACAAGAAAAACTTAATGCTGCAACAGGTATAGTTGTTGGTGGATCTGGTCCTTTAAGATTAATTTCAGAACCAAATCCCGATGTTAAAAATGCAGAAACTTCAAATTTACAAATTGATGTTCCAAATGTAGCAACAACAAAAACAACAACAAGTAATGATTCATCATCATCAAGCAATCAAGATTCTTCAACTCCAGCTCCTCCAGAAATGAAACCATCTTCATCTACTATGTCAGTGTCATCTGTAACTACACAAGACCAAACAATTAAATCTGAAGATAGAGCATTAGCTGCTCAAAAAGCAAGAGAACATCATGAAGGTTTAGAAAATATTGATTTACAAAAGGAAAGTCTTAAAATTGATAAACCGATGGTTAAAAGAAAGAAACAAATGGAAAAGCCTGTTGTTACTTTAAAACTGGATGAATTATATACAAGATGTTGTCATTTAAGAGAAATTTTACCAATTCCTGCAACTCTTAAACAAATTCCAAAAGGTTCAACTGATCCAATTCCTTATTTACATTTAAGAAATCCAAGACCTTCAATGATTGAAATTTTATCATTTACTGATTTTATTAGAATTGCACCTATTATTTGTGTTTCATTAGATGGTGTTTCTTTAACTCGTGAAATGTTTAGAATTATTCTTTCTTCATTATTATATAAAAGATATTTAGAAAAATTATCTTTAAGAAATACTTCAATTGATGAAGAAGGTTGGAAAATGTTATGTTTATTTTTATCAATGAATAAAGCATTAAGAAAATTAGATATTACACAATGTTTAACATTAGATGTTAATACACAAAGAATTAAAAAGAAGAGCAAACCAGCAACAGAAAATAGGATGGTTTCAAATATTAATGATAGATCTGATGAAAATTGGGCATTATTAACTGCATCTTTAATTTATAGAGGTGGCATTGATGAAATGATTTTAACTGGTTGTAAAATCCCAGATTTAAAATTATTTTCTAATTTACTAAATTTAGCATTAGTTAAAACACATAAAATTGGTTTATCATTTAATGATTTATCTTTACAACATTGTTATGTTGTTGCTCGTTGGTTAGAATCTAATCCTACTATAATTGGTATTGATCTTGCTTATAATGATTTATCTTCCAAATTAAAACCATTTATTGATTATGCAAATGATAGAGAAGATACTAATAATTTAGTAATGTTGAGTTTAAATTCTTGTAATTTATTAGATTGTGAAGAAACAAATACATTTTTTAATGTGATATCAAAATTACCACGTTTACAATATTTAGATATATCAGGTAATGATAAATTAATGAAAACTTTTATTAATAAGTTATCAATTTATTTACCATTATTTCATAATTTAGCAAGATTAAATATTGATAATAATAAATTAAATGAAAAATCATTAGTTAGATTTTTAGAAACAGTCCCCCTGATCCCAAATTTAAATTATTTATCAATAACAGGTAATGAAATGAACGATACTGTTGCTGAAGCATTATGTAAAGCATTAAGAAGTTCAAAAACATTATATTCTGTTATTTTTGATGAAACTTTAGTATCATCTGAATTTCAAGAAAAGATTGGTTTATTAACTATGAGAAATGTTGAAAGACAATTATATAAAAAACATGATATTAAAGGAGAAAGAAAATCATTTTTTGATACAATATCTGATAATGATAAAGAATCTATTAAAAAAGATCTTGGACTTGCTAAAGATGAAAGTTTTATTGATGCATTATATGATTTAATTAAAGCTAAAAATGTTGATGATGCTAAATTAGATAAATTTTTAGTTGTAATAGGTAACATTCGTTCTCATATTAAACAATTGATTCAAGATTTAATTAATTCTAATGTTAAAAATGAATTAAATATTCAAGGTAAAGAAGTTTTAATCAGATTGATGACAATGAATGCATCTATGGAAAAAGGTCTAGAATTGATTAATAATAAAAAATTAAATTCTTTGAGAAATGATAAAAATTCATTTGATCTTTCAAAATATGAAGCACTTGCAAAGACTCATTTTGAGCGTGGTACAGAAGTAAACCCATTAGATGAAATTATAAAAGATATTAAAGCTAATGGTACTAACAATTGCGAAAACTTAAAATCCATAATTATGTCTACCAATGATCCATACAATATGATTTCCATGTTGAAAAGTTGTAAAGCGAACAATATTAATATTTCTGATTTATTTTTAAAGAAATATTCTGATGCACCTTTGGATGTTGATATTGATGATGATGATGCATCCATTGATAGTATTGAAATTGAAGCTACTAATGAAGATACTACTAGCGAAGATAATAAAATTCTTAAAATATATGATTTAATCTTAAAAGATTTGATCACTCAATCCAAAGCATAAAAATAAACTACATTCAACATTTGTTACTTAATTATAAATACTATTTTAATTACTAGTATTTATGTATAAACATAATTTTTTTTACATACTTCATTAGTAATTACATTATTTAATATATATTATTATACACTTCTTATTTCCATTTCCATTTTCGTATTTCAGTTATTTCATTTTATAAAAACTTATATATATGATCTTAACATTTTTTCTTTTTGCATAAATTTATATTTTTCAACTAATTATTAATTATCATCAATCACCAATTTTTTCATGAAGGTTATATTTAAAATTTAAACCCGTACACGCGCAACCAATAAGTTTGCCTTAAGCCTCAAGCCTCAAGCATGGTTTGGTGATGCTTGATGCTTGATGCACACTATACACAATAAGAATGAGTTGCCTGAAACTATAGTTATATAAAATTTGCTTTAGCTAAGTTAAATATTTATCATTGTGATTTAACATTGACGATACTAAATATAAAACTACAATAAAACAAAATGTTACAACTAGAGCCACAAAATTTACTTATAGAAGAAACATTTAATACTGCATTAGCCCCAGGTTATGAACCTGTGAGCCTTGATAGAATCTTAACAGATTTTGACTTCACTACTTACCATATCTCCACACCTCAAGACAAGACTAAGATTTTATTAAGTATTGGTATTAAATGTTGGTCTGATTTATCTAAATATGGTGCATTGGAATTATTACAAAAGAAATATGGTGGTTACAGTTTTGTTAAAATCTTATCACAAGGATCATGCGAACCTGGTTATGATGTTTCTCTGTATATTGATATTGAACAAGTACAGTTAGATGATGAAGCAAAACTAGAACTGATTAATGAATTAAGTTTATTAAAAAGAAATTGCTTTGCTGCACCATTCTTAAAGGCTTTTGCAAGATACGAAGTGTTAGCTAAAGAAACTCCTGTAGACCCAAACAATTTATACGGTGAAGATAGTGCTGCCACATCTAACAGCAATGAAGAAGTTTTAAAATTAGATTATCGTGGAGAAGAGAGTATTTATATTAAACCATCAAATGATAGAGTTACTGTTATCTTTTCTACTGTTTTCAACGATGAAACTGATAAGATTTTCTCCAAAGTTTTTCTTCAAGAATTCAGTGATGCTAGAAAGAGATCCATTCAAAAGGCACCACAAGTTATTAATTCACATAAAGAAGTTCCATTAGAAATTCAACACATTGCACCACCATCTGATGATAAAACTTACATTACATTTGTTTTATTTCCAAGACATTTGAGTACTGAAGACGTTAAGTGGAATTCTATTACACATATTCAATTATTTAGATCATATTTCCATTATCACATCAAGATTGTCAAATGTTATTTGCATCAAAGAATGAGATTTAGAGTTCAAAGTTTCACAAAGATTTTGAACAGAGCTAGAAGAGAAGTTGATGAAGAAGAACTCCGTGCAGAAAGAAAAACTGCTTCTGGTAGAAGATTTGAAGTTAAATAAAACCTTCTTTACATATTTATTTACGCCTTTCATATATACTGAACTATATATATATATATAACCTATTACTACATATATATAAATGTATTTATAATTTTATAACCCTTTCTTTCCCAAATGTATCACCTAAAGATGTAATATCTGTTATCCATGCTAGGTGACTGCTTACGTAATTGGTGAATACCCGTCAACATAAATGGCAGTCGTGTAATCTTGCCTCTTGCCCCTTGCCACGCTCACCAAATTGGACGTCCATTCATGCTGGCGAATTTCAAAGGGAATTAATGAAATAATACCAACAGGGAGCAGGGGATTGAACAGTAAGGCTATTTGTGTATTCTTGTATGTTATCATATAACAAGCCTATTGATAGTGACAATTTATCATTAGTATATATACATTCTGACAATGTCTTTTTTTGGATTTGACCCTACGGTACCCCCATCAGGTGATCGTGGCCATGACCCAAATGCAAACTTGGAGACATTAGATTTTAACGATTTGGAAGAAGATGATGCATTCAATGAAGAAACATTTGGATCTGCTGCACTTTCTAATATTAATCAAGACTTTGATTTTTCACTTGGTGGTATTGATAGTAATAAGAATTCAAAAGATTCAAAATCTGCCTTAAAACCAGCTCCTATTCCTGCTGCAAAATCAATTTCTTATGCAAATGCAGCTCATACTTCTGTTGATGATGTATTACAACCAATGGCTTCTTTATGGGCAGATGAAAAGCCAACTGAATCATTTGAAGTTGAAGCATCTCCGCAAACTCAACCACCTGTATTAACATTAGAGGAAATTGAATCTAAGTTAAAGACTCAATTATCTGCACAACAACCAACTAACAATGCTAATATAATTCAAGAAAACCAATTTCAAATACCACCTTATATTGCTCAAATTTTGTATCAACCTCAAGTTCAACAACAAATTATGGGTGCTGTTTCTTCTGGAAGATTTCCAAATTTACAAACTGCAACTCAAGCTATGGTTCAAATGATTATGGCAACACCAAATCAAATGATGCAAATGCAACAACCACCTGCTAACATGCAAGGTCAGTTTGGCTTACCAAATGGTATGGTTATTCCTCAAAATCAACAAGTTCAGCAAATGCAACAACAAATACAACAACAACAAATGTTACAAATGCAAATGCAACAACAACAAATGCAACAGCAACAAATTCAACAACAACAACAACAACAGCAACAACAACAACAACAGCAAATTCAACAACAATCACAGCAACATCAACAACCACCTCAATTACAACAAGGTCCAGTTCAAGATCAACATATTAGACCCGAAAATGAATTTAATTCCCAGCAAAAAGCTGCACCATCACAAAAGGTTAATATGAATGATTTCCCATCTATTGAAGTTGCAAGTGCTAAGAGTCAAGCTGAACATCATGTTAATCACAATGATATATCATCCAGTGAAAATGAAAATGAACAAAATCAAAATGTTCAATCCCGTCGTCAATTCCAAAATAATAACAATAATAATAACAACAATAGTAATAATTATAATAACAATAACAATAATAATAATATGCATTACAGTTATAACAACAATAATAATAATCAAAGATTTCATAACAATTATCCTAATCATTTTCAAAGACAACAACAAATGCAACAGCAATTAGATAACTTGAGCCCTGAAGAACGTGAAACTTTCTTGATCAGACAACAAAAAGTGTCCAGGATTACTAGATGTTCAGGTTTTATGACTCCAAAAGATAAAGATTTTGTTACAAGATTTCAATTATCTCAAATTGTTACTGATGATCCATATAATGAAGATTTTTATTGTCAAGTTTACAAAGTTTTAAATTCATCAACTAGTGAAAATAATATGAACTCTTTAGCTCAAAAATATTTGGAACAATCTGGTCATAGATTGGGAGGTAGATCCAAGAGAGCTGATGTTGCTTTACAAAGAATGCAACAACAAGTTTCTAAGGCTGTCTCTGTCGCAAAAGAAAGAGGTGAAAGTACTGGTATTCTAACTAAAGAAGGTGCATTAGGTAAAGTTTCTTTTGGCTCTGGTAAACAACCAAGAAGACAATTAATTATTCACCAACTTGATGGTGAAGTTGAAAAAGTTGAATCTAAAACTCATACTGCACAACAAGAAGTTGTTTTACCAAAAGAATACACTTTTTCTAAATCATCAAGAACATTTCAACTATCTATAATAGAAAAAATATATAACGAAGTTTTAAAATTAGAATCTCTAGAAAGAGAAAATCAACCATTTGAAACTATTGAATTATGGAAATCTTTACATTTGAATGATGTTATTAAAAATTCAAATAATGAAGTTGTTAATCCATTCATTTCTATTTTATCATTTGATAAAATGATGAAACTTTTTGGTAGAATGTTTCATTTCTTAACAACTGAACAAAAAAGTGAATTGATTTCTCAAATTTTTATCAATTTACAAAATATTGATGTTATTATGAAGGGATCATATAAAAACTACGAAAATTCTAATTTTGAGATTCCAGATAGTATTCTTAAAAAGATTGATTTATTCCAAATGACAATTTTGAAATGTTTAGTTATTTATTTAAGTGAAGCTAACTTTAATTATGTTCTTTCATGGCTTAATACTATTGTTTCATCTAAGAGTATTTTATTCTTATCTACTACTAAGATTGGTTTATCTTTAATAACAGTTTTAATTTCTCGATTAGAATTAGTTAAACAAGAATTTTCTAAATCATTAAATGCGCAAGAACTTTCGCAATGGCAATTTGTTTATGATCAATTATTCCAATGTTTGGAAGGTAGATTAACATCATGTTTCCCACCATATATTTCACACGATGAATCAAGAAAGGTTACTAATAAAGAATCTAAAGAAGATGATTCATATGTTTGGCAATTTTTGGCCTCATTATCACTGGCTGGTCAATTGAATCATCAAAGAATTATTGTTGATGAAATCAGAAATGAAATTTTTGGAATTATGGCTGTTGCTAAAGAAATGAAGAATAAAGGTGATGTTGAAAATTCCACCAGATACTTGGGAAATTTGAATTTGTTCTTGAATGTTATGGGCTTGATGGCTACTGAAGATGATATCACCGAGTTGAGTGATTAGTTGTGTATATTTTATAACACCAATTATTTGTTTAATACTTATATTCTATCTATACATATGTACACCATTTATCGTACTTTAATCAGAAAAGCAAAAAAGCTATCAACTGGTGTTCAATCTTCAATAAAATAATCAATAATGTTATTTTATTATGTCTGGTGCTTACGTCAGCGAGGACGGGGTGGCGGTGTTTTCGGACTGCCCGATCGGGAAGGAAAAAACCAAAAACCAAAAAACCAGCCATTTGGCAAAACGGGAAATTGGAAATTGGAAATTAAGATCTTCGTTAAATGTTAGATTGCATCTCAAGCTGAAAGTAATTATTTGACTTTGCTGATCATAATGTGTTTTATCTAGTTCCAAACTACAGTTTCACTCTTCTTAGGTTGTCTAATTGCTTCTTTGTTTTAATTATTTTTAACTCTTTTTGAATTACCAAAGTACAAAATTATTACAATTATAAACAGATAACAGAAATGCCAAACTCGGAGAAAGAAAGGTCAAAACTAGTAGAATCAATAACTAAAAATGAAAATAAATTTGAACCTGTTGTTGAAGGAGTTGAATCTGTTACTGAGAAAGGTCTTAGATCATCATCTATTAATTCAATAGATAGCAATAAAAATTGGGCAAATCATAGTTTATTATCGCATTCAAGTTCTCATGCAAATACAGGTTCTAATTCATCTCAAGCCCCAAAGATAAATGTATTGAATTTAAGTTCAGATAATAGTAGTGGTATGAAAAAGGATAACTCTTTCCCAAGTATATTTAAATTAAATTCTGATGATATTAATCAATCATTGTATGCAGATTTAAAGTCAGCTAATCCAGAAAAAAGAAATTCAATTATGTCTGACTATTCCGGAATTGTTCATAATGTTGATATTGATACAATTAAATATGTTGGTAATAAAGAAAGTTTACATTTATCTCAATTAAATGGAGTATCAAAGATATCTCATACTTCATTAGGCTCTGATGATCTTATTGATAATAATAAAAATGTTGACATTTCAAGTGTTACTACACCTATTAAAGCCAATATTCAAATTGAGGAACAAATTAACGATGATTCTCTTGATCCATTAGAAATTCCAGCAAGATCAAGCAGAAGAAGATTAGCTAAATTGGATAATGATAGTATTATAAAAGTTATAAAAACAAAAGCTGAGAATAGCCCAAATAAACAATCATCTAATTCACCATCACCTCCAAAATCTTTATTACCTAAACTGACAAAATTACCTTCTCCTAAAAAATCTTCCCCATTAAAAGGCAGGCACAGTAGAGGTGATTCATTATCAAGTGACGCTAGTCTTAAATTACATGGTAGGCTAGATGATATCATGAAAGAAGTTGAAGATTTGAAAATGGTATTTCAAGATGATTCATTAATTGAAGAAAAGAAGAAAAATACATCATTTACTGCACCTACATATTCAATAAATTCAACAACAAATTCAGTGAATACAGCAACATCATTTTATACAGCAGATTCTGTTTCCATAAATAATAATTCTATTGCTGATAAAGAATTTAATGATTTTGTTGATGAACCAACAGAAAATTTGAACATTGCAGAAAGCTCTCCAAATCAAGAACATTCACATCCAAGTATTGCTGGAGTTTCTACTATTCAACCAACAGAAAATTCTACTATTAGATTGAAAGAAAGCTCATCATCAATGGACGATAGATTACGGGGTCAACAAGAAACAATTAAAACAGGAAAATCTTCTCACCGTCATAGCAAGGGTTCAACTAAATCCAAAAGAAAGTCGACATCAAGCAAAAATAAAATTAGACCATTTTCTTATGAAACTTTAGCTAAACTGCTTAATGCAACTGACGGTATTATAATCGGACAAGAATTTGCGACTTTGAACATTCCATCAGAAGAAAAATTTCTTATTGAAAGAATAGTTGACTCAATTAGTAGATTAACTGCAAATATGATGCTAAATCCTGCAAGATACGACCAAAGTTGTACTAGATTAGAACATGTGCTAAATGTTTTGGAAGGTTTTGATTAGTGATTGTCAGATACCTATTTAAAAAAAACCTGCATAAATTATTTATTCAATCATGAAATGTGACCCTTCCTTCATATTCCTATTTATTTTTTTGCTTTATATTTTATTTGTTTTCTTTGCATGCTTATTATTATTATTTCGATTTTTGTTGTTTGTTATTCGTTTTATTCTTTAGAAAATATTTTTTAACATTTATAATTTAAAAAATTACATACATATATCATTATAAAAATGTAATAAACTCTAATATACAATGGGTCTTTTACCTTCATGATTTGTTTATTTTAATGTTTTACCCTTTGAGGATTCAAACATTGGAGCATGAACAAGTATATCAGGGAGTGAAAAAAATTGTATTTGTGATCCTCTAATATACACCTGTGATGCTTTTTCTGTTGTTCCATCCTTGCCAACAATTATAGCATCTTTTAACTGAACATTCATGTTATCTTCTGCTTCGGTTAGTTTTCCTCTATATGAGACACCATTTGTAAGTTCCAATGAGACAATATGACCTTGAGCTTCGTTTAAAAGTTTGATGGGGATTGTGAGTGTCATTATAATAGTTTTTTCTAGTGACCCTGATGGCTTTAAAAACTTCAAAGAAAAGAAGAAATAGAGGAAGAAAGAAAAAATAAAATAGTACATGCAAAAAATTGATAATTCATGTTGTGGGCGAGAACCAAATTGTTCTTCAAAATAAATGCTTACATATAACATTTTATAGTTGT
Organism: Pichia californica; assembly: GCA_030574395.1. NCBI lineage: Eukaryota > Fungi > Ascomycota > Pichiomycetes > Pichiales > Pichiaceae > Pichia > Pichia californica. The sequence goes on along the minus strand of JAJMEW010000228.1, from coordinate 32,186 downwards.
AATATCCGGCGATGTATAAGTCGAATTTGCTGTTGTACATAAAAATATAGTAGACAAGTAAGAAAATATGCCAATACAACTGGATACCGTGGAAGCTAATGCTAAAATTCAATCTGCATTTGATTTTGAAGAGGTACAATTGCAATTTCAACTGGAGTCTAAAATATGTAAATTATTGGTAAGAGACAACTATGTTTATTTGATACTTAAGGCTGGTAATGTGCATATAATAAATCTTGAAGACCCAGAAATTGTCAAAGATATCAAAATTCCAATATCGAAAGAAAGTGAACTGAAAAATGCATGGATTGATAAGCACAGGAATCATTTAATATTACAAAGTTCTAAAAATGAGTATTATTACATTAATCATCAAGCATCTACATATCAAAATCTATCTAAATTGAAAAACATACCTATAACATCAATAAGTTTTTTTGATGATTGTGTCACTCAAAACTATACAGGACCAATTCTTATTTCTACTAGCAATAGTTTACTTTTAGAATATGCAATAGATTCTAATAAAGAAACCCTTTTGAAATCAGTGATGAAGAATAAGTATTGCATTAATACCATTTGCAATTCTAGAATATCCACCACTAATGGTGTAATACAATACTCTATTAATTTATTTACTGTTGATAGCTTAATTGTGAATATCAAAGCTAAAATCCCTTCTGAACCATCCAGTACTGTCTCAATGTTTCAAGGAATATCTAAAATAGAACCTATTATAATAAAACAGCATGATATTTCCGAAATATCTAGTGATGATAAGAGTATAGGATACATTTCAACAAAATCAGGAAACACTGAACTGATGTTGGTAAAATCTAATATAATTAATGAATCAAACTTTAAACCTTCATCAATTAAGTTAGGAGATTTAGAAATTAAATCATTTCTCTTAACAAATTTCTTTATACTTATACTCACAGAAAATAATTATCTTGAAATATACAATAAACTAAATTTACAACTCATAAATTCAATATCTTTATCATATCTTGATAAAAAAATGAAGGGTATATCAGTTGATGAACTATCGAAAACATTTTGGTTATACTCTGATAATCATTTGTTTGAATTGATTGTCAACTTCAATGAGTCGGGAATTATTCCTACAATGGTGAAGCAGAATATGTTTGATGAGGCATTGAAATTACTTTCCGAAAATAAATCAACGGACACATCAAAGAAAGCAAATTATATTTTGAAAAGAAAAGGATATTATTTATTAGGTGAAAAAAGATATAGTGAAGCAGTTGAGGTGCTTGCTCAAAGTGATGAACCATTTGATAAGATATCATTAAAACTTTTTGAATTAGAAGATAAAACAGTTTTGAGATATTATCTCCAAATTAAATTAAAAAAATTAACAAATACAATGAAAGCTCAAAAGCAATTATTGAGCAGTTGGATTGTTGAAATATTTATCGAACAGTTAAATTCCCAGGACAGTAAACTCATAAGTACTCATGAAAAGAAGAATATTATTAACAATAATAATAATAATAATAATAATAATAATAATAATAATAATGATAATCAAAAGGAATATAATTCTAATCATTTGAAAAATGGTGATTCCACCAAAAATGACAAGTTACACAATGAATTCTGTACATTTGTTTCAGAAAATATCAATGTATTTGATAAAGAAACAATTTATCAAATAATTATATCTCATAACAGAAATGAAGATCTTCTATTCTTTGCTAACAAAATAAATGATTTTCAATTTGTTTTGAAACATTATATTTCATTACAAAGATGGGATGAAGCACTAAAAGTTTTAGCTACTCAACAAGACTCAGAGCTTATTTATAAATGTTCAACGGTATTATTGGTAAACTATCCAGTAAAGACCGTGGACATGTGGATACGATTGACAGATGATTTAGATGAACTTAAGTTGATGTCTTCATTATTAACATATAATAAAACTGTTGCTTGTCCCCAAAATATTATGCCGGAACATAATCAAGCATTAAGATATTTAAGATTTCTAATTTATGAAAATAAAGTTTCTAGCAGAATGATTCATAATACATTTTTTTCCATTCTAATCACATATCCGGATATTCATAATGAAAGTCTAATATTGAAAGAACTTGAAAGGTACCAATCAATTAAAAGGAAAGCATTTGGGAAACATGATAGAGAGACTTTATTTGATCATGATTTTATTTTAAGACTTAGTTTCAAATTTAACCGAATTCAATCTGCTATTTATATTTATTCCATTTTAAATAAAAAGGAAGAAGCCGTTATTCTTGCTCTTAATAATGATTTAATCAATGCAGCTATATTAGTTGCTGATAAATGTGATGATAGTGATGAATATCAAAGAAAAAAATTATGGTTGAAAATAAGTGAAAGGCTTATAAATAAGGTTGTTACTAATAAAGATTATATCAAGCAACATCAAAAAATGTTTTTTGGTGAACACGATACCACTGCTTCTGAAGATGAAAGTGATCCAGTGTATGTACTATTAAAATTCTTAACTGATAAATGTAATGATCTAACAATTAAAGATCTATTACCCCTATTTCCAGATTTCATTATTATTGATAACTTTAAAGATTCATTGGTAGATGCACTTAAAAAATTGTCATTGGAAATGAATAAAACCTCCAATGATATGGGAAGTATACTAAAGGAATCTGATAAAATAAATGACAAAATCAAAAATTTCAAAACCACAAACTTTCAAATTATTGAACCCTTTGAATCGTGTCAATTGTGTCATAAAATTCTTGCAATTAGAAAATTTATTGTATTTCCATGTTCTCATTCTTTTCATCAAGATTGTTTGGTGAAAAATATTTTAGAATCAAATGATTATAAAACAAAAAATTCAATATATAAATTGCAAAAGAAAACTTTAATGAATAATAAAAACCCAGCAGCTATGGAAGAATTAAAACTCGAAATTGATCAATTACTTTGTAAATCTTGTTGTCTATGCTCGAATATGAAAATTAATGAAATTGATGAGCCTTTAATAAAATCTGGTGATAGAAGAAAAAATGACTGGGATATTTAATTGGTTTACAACTTTTAGTTATTATATATGTGTAAATTATATAAGTAATTTTAACTATGTACATGATTATACAGGAAATATGACTCAGGATTTCTCTAAAATGTTTTGAATCTCTTTTTGTTTAATTTGTTAGATGCTCTCAAATTACTTAACATTTCAGAAATTCGGTATTCAATCAACTCTCTTAATTTTGTTGCAGATTGTAAATCGGTAAAACTTTGAGGGAATCTATATGCTAACCACATATACGTTCCTGTTGCTCTATGAAATTGCTCTAATTTCATCAAACGTTCTTCAACTGGTACGATTTTCTTTACAGGGGTTCTCAATGTTTGGAATTCGTTAACATCTGCTTTTTTAATTCTATCAATGATTTCTTTCTTTAGTTTAGATGGAACTGGTTCAATTTCCAATGCATCAGAACCATGCGTTAAAATCTTAGTATTTTGTAAAACTGGTTTGTCTTTTACATCATCACTTGTAGTAACATAGAATGGCATAGATTCAAAGTCAAAAATTGATTTTCTACTTCTGGTAATGATGGTTTGCATAAATTGTTTAAATAAGTCATCAGTAACCAATTTCAATGCTCTAGTTGGCGCACCAGTAATTGTTGTTGGACATGCAATACATTTAAGTTGATCTTGAATATAAAATTTTTTAATGAGACCTTCCTTTTCAAAGAACTTACCAACTGTCTTTCTATCATCTAAAGATTGTAAAATAAAATCTCTTTCTAAATGTTTGGTCTTTCTAAAATGTTTTGATAAATCAGTTTCAAATTTACGAAACATTGTGTTTAAATCAGTTTCTTCCGTAAACATAGAGTAATATCTAACCCACATTCCATCAGGAGGCCAAAGTGCAGCCTTCTTCAGATATGTAACAGGTGCATCAATTGCCTTTTTAATAATTTGTAACTCATCCTTTGAAATTGCAGTTATATGACCTTCACTTTCACCAATACCAAACCTACCTGCACGACCACCAATTTGTTTAATGTTAGAATCAGATAAAGTAATATTGGATTTACCATTATATTTTTGAGTGGTTGTGAAGATCACTCTGTTGATTTTTAAGTTCAGGCCCATACCAATAGCATCAGAAGCCACAACCACATCATATTCACCGTTATTAAATCTTTGTGCTTCTTGTGCTCTTGTTTCTGGTGGTAGTGCACCATAAATAACAGCACATTTTAATCCAGTTTGTTTTTCAACATGTGCTTTCATATCTAAAATAATAGGTTTACTAAAACAAACAATACAATCACCTTTTTTTAAATCATGGATATTGACTGGAATATCATCAACAACCAATTTACCTAATCTATTATATTCATTGATTTCTAAATCATCTCCTGTCATTTTAACCATTTTTTCAATCAATGGAATTGCACTTTTTTCACCACATAAATGAATTTCTTTTGCCTTTGCACCTAATATAGCATTTGTCCAAGCAGAACCACGGAATTCATCTCCAATCATTTGAATTTCATCAACAACAATGACATCATAAGTATCACTTAAAGATAACATTTCAATAGTACCCGATGTTAAACCTGCTCTGTTCCCATTTTCATCAATATCAACAACAACTTCTTCACCTGTAACTAAATTACATCTAACTCCACGTTCTTGAAATTTATCATAGACTTCTCTAGCAAGTAATCTTAAAGGACCAGCAAAATAACCTTTGGAACATGATTCTAATCTTTTTAAAGCATTATAAGTTTTACCACTATTAGTTGGACCAACATGCATTATAAATTTACGTTTAATTTTTCTTGCTTGTGGAAACCATTCACATGGATTATCAACGTCCATAATATTAATTGTTAAATTTTGATTATAATTTTGATTATTACTTTTATCATTAAATACATTTTGTAGATAATATGGTTTAAATTGCATATACATTAATTTTTCTATTGTTGTATCCATAATAAATTCAATTATCTCTGTTGATTTCAAAGAATTTTTATTTTGAATTTTTAATGGAATTCGATTTATATCTAAATCAGAAGTCAATAAATATGCAGCAGTCATATATATTTCAGATGTTTTAGGTACTAAAATTGAAGGTAATATCTTTGGTAAATTTTTCTTTAAATCTTCAGTTTTAATATGTTCATTAGATGATTTTAAAACTTGTGCTTCAACATCAAGAGTTTTACGTAATAATGAATTTACATTAACTTTTAAAAATTCTGAATCATATTTTTGTTTTAAAATATCATAATTAAATTTCTTTGGATTTCCTGCTTTAACATTATTTTTAAATTTATCAAATGATTTCTTTATTAACGATTTAATATCATTGTTATATAATATTTCTGTATTTTGAACAATTGTAGCTAATCTTCGATACTGTACAAAAGATGAAAAAACCGCAGGACGATAAGCAAATAGCTTGAGACCCTTCATATTTTTCTTTTCTATTCACTGTAACTTATGTGTTTGTAGTGGTATTCTTTCTTAAAATTGTATTTTGGTAGAAAAAAGTTTGATGTAGAGTGATGAAACGTTAAAAATATAAACGTGAAAAACTGTTATAAAAAAAAGATAATCAAATTGTGTTATTACGTAATCACATACTTTCAGCATTTATTTTTTTATTTACACTTTCTTTATTTACATTATAGGTTATAGTCTTAAATAACAATTATAAAACTTTAAATATACAAAAGGATAAATGGTATGGTAGTTAAATAAAACAATCAATCAAATTTAGATTCTTCAAGATCAGGGCTAACACCTAAAATTCCAAGCCCTTTCATTTTTTCCAGGTGTAATTTCTTCTTTTGAAGGAAAGATTTCATTAAACGAATAAAAATTATTGCAATAATTGTAATAATAATAGACAATGGGACTTTAACCCAAATTGACAATGAATGTAAGTCATTACCTTTGAAAGCATCATAACTTACCGATTGAAGTAATTCTATAGTTAGTTTTGGATCATCAATTTTTAATTTATTGCCATTTAAATCTTTATCCCAGAATTTTCCACCAAATCTATCAACTAACAAAACATCACCTGATTGATAATGAGATGAGTCAAGATTAGACCATCCCATTGATTCAACAATTCCTGAAAAATGTTTAACATCTACATAAACAGGATAAACGTGATTATCCGTTGTTGTAAATGAAATATCAATTTTTTCTCTTAATGCATCAATAATATCATCTGATGAAGCATCATCTTTCTTTAACTTATTAACTTCTTCATATTTTTCAATTCTACTATCTTCTCTTTCTAAATATTTATGTTCATTATTAATGTGAATAAATTTGTGAAAGATATATGACATAAAATATTCAACTTTAAAAAATTGCTTTGGTTGAAAATCAGTAAATGTAATTAAAACTCTTTCTGTTTGATCATTAATATTTTTTGCAAATTTATTAGGGAAGATTAAATTTTTATTTTCAATTGATAAGTGATTAATAGTTGGTAAATAATTTCTTTTAATAAATGTCATAATCTTATTATAATCTCTCATTTGTTTTGAAATAAAACTGGTATATACAGGTGAATATAATGTTCCTGATTTAATACAAATCATCATTGGGAATGAGCTATGAGTTCTAGCAACAAATATACTTTCATCAAATTTAATTTCTTTCTCAGCATTACTTTCATCCTTTAAATGAATATATTTATCAATCATTGAGGTTTCTTGATTTTTAAGAAATTTTAAAGCAGCTTCTTTATCTGAAGTTTTAAATAAATAAACATCACTATCCAAATCTGCAATTGGTTGTAATAATCTATCAAGTAAAGAATCATCTTCTGAAACATAAGTTTCAGGATCATTAATTTGAATAAAGGCAACTTTTGAATAATCTGTAAATTCACTAATTTGTTCTTTATTCTTTAATTTTATTGGTGCATCAACAAAATCTTTAATATCATTAAATGATAAATCTTGAAATTCTGAATTTACTAAAGTTCTATAAGTCCAATGGGTTAAAGATTTAACTGCAGAATTTAAATTTCTAAATTGATTAAAATCTTTTTTATAATAAATTGCATTACCTCCATTTGATTTGGGTAAACATAAAATAATTTCAGGTGATAATCTTGGATTTATTTTAAATGAATTTAAACTTGAAAATCCTAAAGATTCACAAATTTCTTTGTTAGATTGACAATTAAAATAATTAAATTGAAGTTTATCATCATTTGAATATTTTTTTAAATTTTTAATTGTTAAATTCCACAGATTTCTAAAAGAAAAAAGATTATGAAAATAAGAGAATATTTTATTATTCTTATAATCTTCTTGAAAATTATCATCATTCAATTGTTCATCAGTAGTTGGCCAAAAAGAAATTAATCTTGGTATAGTATTTTCACCTTCAATCACACTAAGTAAATCAGAAGTTGAAATAAGTGTATTTTTATTTAATAAATTTTTATCATCTTCTGTAATTACACCAGCTTTTACAGGATCATATTTACCATGTGAACTTGACCAAACATTAACTTGTTCTTCAACAAATTCCGTAATTGTATCAGCATTTCTATCATTATTTGTCATTGAACCTAATAATCTTGAACCAGCACCATAAAATCTAATCATTGGATAATATTGAATACCTTCACGATCACATAAATCTCCACTTGCTAAACAATCAACTTGATGAATTTTAAAAATTACATCATTATTAGAATCATCATTAGTATTAGTATTTAAATTTTTATTGTTTTTATTATGCATTTCATAAAATTCAACCCATTTTGGTAAAAGCTGTACACAATGTGGACAAGATGGAGAAAAAAATTCAACAACGTGAAATCCTTCCTTTAAAGATGAATCAAAATTATTTGATGTTAATGGTGGTGGAATTCTTGCATGTAATTCATTGTTATTTTTTGCTGATGGTGGTGATGCTAATGTATTTGTAATTTGAATGGTTAATAATAATACAAATAATAATATTTGTTTAACCATAGGTATCATTATAAATTTATGATTATACTTGAACAATAATTAATCAAGTCTTTGATCTGATTAAAAAGTAGAGAAGTCGTTCAAACAAATGATTATAAATGATTTTATTAATCAGTCAGTCTGGCTATAGTAATAATAATAAAAATAATAATAGTAATCATAATAATGATCAATAAGTAATGAATAATGAATTATGTGTCCTTCCCATTGAGAACGCGCAATGTGGAAAATTATCGGGGAATGAAAGAAAAAAAGACTCAAGACTGAATCGCAAAATGTTATTTTTATGTTGGATATAAAAAGCTGATAAGCAGCAGGACAACAGGAAGAAGAGTATAAATATAATAAATATATATGTAGTATATATAATAATATAGTTTGATAAATAATAGAATATAATAAATAAGAATAAAAAATATGAAGGAGGAAGAAAGAAAAAAAGAAAGAAAATAAACAATAAAAAAATAGTAAGTTGGAATTTGGAATAAAAAGATGATTTATGTATATATATTTAGAATAAAAATCTGATGGACATGACACATACACACACACACACATTTAGATATGTATGTAGTTTTTTTTTATGGTTCTTAGTATGCAAAACGTTGTAAATATTCCCTAAAATATTCAAAAGAAACCATAGTAACAGCACTTGCTGGAACAGTTCTACATAAATTTATAACAAAACCACTGTAGAAACCTCTTGCACCTTCATTTTTAAAAATTGATTTAATAACTCTAATTAAACCATGAATTTGTGATTCATGTAATATTTGATTCGTTCCTGAAAATAATTGTAATCTAGTTCTAACTAATTCATGAGGATAAGTAATACCACTTGCAATCATTTTTGAAAGTGAAGATGCAAGTATAAATTTAATAAAATTAAATGCTTTATCAGTTGTTGATAAATTTTTTAAATTTGATTCTGTATTATTATCAATTTTAAATATTTTTTTAAAATTTTCATATAATGGGAATTGAATTGCAACATGACATAAACCAAAATAAGAAGGTAATAAACCTTTATAAAATACACCCATACCTTCATTTTTATACATTGTTTTAAAAGCATTGAATGTACCTGTATACCAATCAGATTTTTTCACTATTGATTTATTCATTATTGTTGTTGTTGAAGAAGAATTTGATAAATTACCAGATTTTACATTACTTTTCAATTCATCTTCAAGAAATTTATCGTAAATTGTTTTACCATTATCCATTTGCAGCATTAATCTAGTTTTAACAACCCAAATTGGATTTGTTGCAGTTGAAGAAATTGCACCTGAAGAAATTGCACTTGCAAAATAACTTATATTTTCATCATGAGTTAAATTTGTATAAAATTTTTTAAAATGTTCATAACAAGAAAAATAAATCATCCAAGTTGGGAAATAACCTAAAGTAATTGGAACGACACCTCTATATAAACCTTTAATACCTTCTTCTTTCCATATTAAATTCATTGCTTGAAATGCACCAGTATATTTTGGTTTAAGTGATGAATTATTTGAATCTCGTAAATAAGCACCTTGAGCTTGAAATCTAGTTTTAGCAACATCAAGTGGGCAAACAACTAAACCTGATAAAAATCCAGCTAATGCACCAGAAGCTGATGTAATTTCATTGGGACTTAATTTTAAACCAAATGATAATAATTCTGTATGAGTTGAAAGTGGTTCACTTACAGGTACTGCATGAACTGCGATATCATTAGAAATTTGATGAGTTTTAGGTATTTCTAAAATTTCATCAGGATGAGTATGATGATGATCATCATTATTATTATTAATTTTTGTTTGTTGATTTGAATTTGACATTTTTTTGATGAATGAATATTATTTAATTTAATTAAAGTAATGAAAATAAATGATTAAAGAAATGAATATATAGTATAATAAAATAAATCTAAATGGATGGAAACTATTATTAAGCAATTATTGAATAATGGTTAAGGAAGAAAAACACAGGTATTATAAATATATATTGGCAATTGTCACTAATGAGAAGATGAATTAGGTTTTAAATGAATGAATAAATGAGTGAAGGAATGAATAATCACAAGATCTAATTCTCTTGGAGTATAATTTATACAAAGAAATGGAGAGTTTAATGACGCAACTGGAGGTGTAATGTGTGATTAAGAGAAAGGGCGGGTATGATTGATTGATTGATATTTATATCTATTGATTTATGGATTGGATGAAGTAGAAGGAGAGGGGAAGGTGTGTAAAGTAAGCAAACAGCAATAAATGGTAATTGTCTGTCTGATTGATTGGTTGGTTGGTTGGTTGGTTGGTTGGTTGGTTGATTAACTGATCCAGTGGTCAATGGATTGATTATTATTTATTCATGTATTATCATGTCTCAAATGGTCTCCTTCTCTCTTCTCCTCCACAATTTACTCTTCTGTTTTCTTCTGTTTCTTTCTTTCACCCGAACCATCCAGAGCTCAGAGCGAGAGACGAGGAGTTACAGCGTGCGACAACACCCCCGTTGTGTCTGTCTGTCTCTGCACTTTCTTACTTATCTGACTGTGATACCTAGTCACGTAGTAACAAAGCAAATATTTGAAAATTTTCAAACTCATAAATCAACCTTTAAAGCTTAATTCTAATGATATTTCACTTATGAATTAATAAATGAAACATATTGAAACTATTAATAAGAATAATTTCATTGAAAAGTATTGGTTATTGATATAAATTTGATTCTTGTGTGCTGACGTAATTACATTTTCGCATTTTTTTATTATTATTAATTTTTTCGTTTATCGTTTAAATCGATCTTTTATCCGCATAATTCCGACTGCCGAAGTTTTTAAAGAGAAGAAAAGTTAAAATTGTATTATTACATGCAATATCTTATAAAATCTATTTATACAATCTAATTAAATATTTATAAATTTTAAATTGAAAGTAATAAGAATATAATAATAATAATAATAATAAATCTATGGATAAACGTATGAAGATGCATTTTCTCGAACTGCATGCATTAATAATGGTAATTTTTGATTACCATTAATATTATTATTAACACTATTATTACCACTATTATTATTATTACTATTTGATCCATTTAATGAAGGAGAAGAAGAATTAGAATATTGAATTGGTGTAGTTGTACCACTATGTAAATGACGTTCATCATTGATTAATCCTGTAATATTATGATATGATGTACTTGATGATAAAGAATTTGATTGAATACAATTATTGACATTGTTAGTACCGTTAGACGATGAAGTTGATGATGATGGTAATGGTGGTGGTAAAAAATTTTGAATTGAAGAAATTAAATTATTTGAATTATTACTATTTGGTGTATTCGTTCTTGATAATAATTGTTGATTTGACATTCTAATTCCAATACCTCCAATTCCATTAAGTGGAGTTGCTGTATTTCTTAAAATTTCGATTTGTGGTTGAGAAATTGGTGTGGGTATATACATATTATTCTTTTGTTGAGAATATGATGGAATATTAATATTACTATTATTACTATTATTGTTATTACCATATTTATTTGAATATGGAGATTGTGATCTATTTAAATCTAAAATTTCATTTGTTGTAGGTATATTTGATGGTGATGAATGTGACTTTTGTTGTTCAACTATATTTGTACTATTATTAATTGTATTACCATAAGGATAATCATCACACCCATCATGAGATATTATAACAGGTTGTTGAATTGATGAATTTTTATAATTATCTTCAGATGATAATCTTTTTTGTGTATTATTATTATTATTATTATTATTATTATTATTATTATTATTATTATTATTAATATTATTATTATTATTATTGTTATTATTATTATTACTATTATTATTACTATTTTTAATATTAGAATAATCATAAGAAATTGATTGTGATGATGATGTGTTACTTAAATTTGGTAATTGTGATTGATTATTTGGTAAATAAATTGATGATTGTGTAGATATTGATGTAGGTGCAGATAATACTGTTGATGGACGATGTGATGAATTAGTATAACTTATATTAGAAGCATTAGAAATACTATCTTGAGAATATGATGAAGGATAATGTAGAGATTGATATGTATAATCATATTTGTAACCATAATTTGGATTTAAGTGTCCTGGAAATTGCTGTGATTGTTGTGATTGCTGTGATGATTGCGATTGTTGTTGCGATTGATGTTGTTTCTGTGGTTGCTGTGATTGTTGCGATTTTTGTTGTTGATGCTGCAGTTGTGAAGATGGAAATGTCATATGATATTGGTTCATTGTAGAATATTGAGGAGAATCAAATGCTTGAAAGTTTGTAGAATAAGATTCATTCTCATGCTGTTGCTGTTGTTGTTGCTGCTGCTGCTGCTGCTGCTGTTGTTGTTGTTGATCTAATGGGGTATAATAATTATTATTAATTCTATAATTATCATAATTTGGCACTACTGAATAAATTTGTCTTCTTTTATGAATTAAATTATATTTTTCGTAATATTCTTCAGCAAATTTATGAATTAAAGTTTCATCAAAACCATCTGTATCCATGAAACCATGAGATTCAATTGAAATTTCACCAATTTTTTTATTTGAAATTGAATGACCAAGTGAAGTATTTCTAAGTGATTCTAATAAATCAAAAGAAATTTCAAAATTTTTCAAATTTTCATCTTCTGATGGTTTAATTAAACCATTTTCTAATACATCTTCAGGTCTATAATATGAGACAAGATGAATTGTCTTTTTATAAGTTGTATTACCATATAATGTTAAAGACATTGATTTTTTAATTAAGCCATTTGATTTATAAATTGTATCTTCTGATGAATCTTTTCCAGATGAAGAAGAATGACTGATATTATTATTTATATCATAAGTTGAATTATCTCTACTTCTCTTCTTTTTATTTAAATCAGATACAATTTCTTTACCACCTGCCATTTCGAATGCAGTTATTGGATAATTATTCAGTTTATTTGAATTAAGTGATTGATTATTATTTGAATTAGATAATTTATCTGAATCTGAATCATCATTTAAAATATTTGAATAAGGTTTAACAGATTCATTAGATAATGCTGATGATGATGATTTTTTTAAATTTTTTTGATCTTTTGGTTTAATATTATTAATATTATTATTAATTTTAATTAAATTATCATTTTGATTAGTTGATTTTGATAATTCTTTATAAATTAAAAATCTACCTAAAATTCTTGATGGTGACCAACTTGTACCATCAGTCCAACGTTTAATACCAGATAATTCTTCAATAAATACAAAGACATTACCTGATTTAATTAAATCAAATCTCTCCTTTTCTGCAGGTCTTCTATTGATTGGTATTAAATAACCAGATAAAACAGATTGAAATATTATTAATGCATCTTTTGATGTTGCTATATAGCCGTTATACGTTGGTTCAACTCTTGGAAATTTTGATTTACTCATTTATTTATAGAATAGAATAGAATAGAATAGAATAGAATATAATAGAATAGAATATAATATAGTAGAATATAATATAATATGAATGAAAGATCTATAAAAATAGCTTTGAATTGATGGAGGGTATGAGAGAAAGAGAGATATAGAGATATAGAGATATAGAGATATAGAGAAAGATATTTCCACAATATGGATAAGTAAAAGGTATAATTAATTAATTATTTATGTCTGTTTATGTATGATGTATGTATGTATGTATATGTATGTATGTATGTATGTCTAATAATATATATAGATGCATATATATTTGTTAATAGTTTATCAAAAGGACACTACACAAGAAATGTTGATGAAGTACAATAAAATAAAGTGATTAGGAGAAAAGAAGTAATTACATGGAAAAGAATCAACAAAATGATTTAACAAGTACATGAAATTAAGGGGGGTTTTGTAACATTGAGGAGATGAAAAAACTAGAGAAGATGGAAACAAGACACTTTTATAACAGAAGCAAGAAATTGGAAGTGAAACTGCAACTGAAACAGATTAAGCTGAGAAATGGATAGTTTCTGGTTTCTGGTCAAAGACCACTGCAAGATTTGTTTAGTGTTGAAATCTAAAATCAGAATTGTATTCGAGGAAGCAAAATTCCATGTACCGTTTGATATGTTGGGTGGTTAGTGCCATTTTGTGCGTTTTACACTTTCCACTTTTTCCGTTTGCAGAGATGGGGATCGATCTCCAGCTGAACGGAACGGGGCATTGGAAAATTGAGACAATGGGCCGATCTCTCCAATGAGATCAGTGATAAAGAGTGCTCGAGTCTGGAGCAAACTTTGTTGCAACTCGGAATTTAGGAACGTCCGATGGAGAAAGCCCCAGGGCCCAGGGCGCCTGCTGGTGGTGGGCGGCCTTAGAGTTTCGAGGTTTGGTGTGCTATTATTGTCGTTCCCAATACGGTGCCGCCAACCATTAATTTGCAATTTGCAGCTCCGTACTTAAGAAGAAAGTAGGTAGAAAGATGCGGGAGATCCGGAATCATTATCAATTTGAGGAAATTGTCGGGATGATAACCACATTCCAGACGCCACACGCCACTATGCATTGCAGACTGCAGGTTATTCGGTGGTCGGCGGTCGGCGGTCGGCGGTGGTTAGTTGTTGGTTGTTGGGTTCTTGTGGAGTGATAGTCGCTACGCGTACTTGAACTATATATATAAATCTGCACTAATTTAAGATTTACTCCTTAGTTATTAGTTATTAGTCTTTTGGTTTTTAGTCTCACGTCGACACGTTCACGTCTCACGGCTCATGGCTCACGGCTCACGATTGGAATTCCACCAAGATAAGCTTTATATATATATATATACTTCGCACCGGCTACAGGTTTAGAGCCAGACCGTTTATAATTTTACAATTCTTGGCTTTTGTCTTTTGCCTTCTCTTTTCTATATTTCCAACTGATTACCTTTAAGTTTGCAAAAGGCAATCTTCTACGACAATGTGTAAAAAATAAAATTCTGTATCCGGTAATATTTCGGGCTTTCTACCATTCCGAATATGGAGTTTATAATTTCCCAAAAGAATTTAAGCCGAAGTAGAAAAAATGACAAATTGAAAAATGAAAAATAAATTGCTTGTTTTTTCTTAATGTTAGTGGGTTGAGGGGTTGACGGGTAGTTGGTTGGAATTTGGAACCTTTTGTGTTTTGTGGGAACCCAGAAACCAGAACCTACAACCTACCCTCTTTTCCAAATTCCAAATTCCAAATTCCAAATTGTGTTTTGGACGAGTTCCTCTTCAATACCATCCCACACAAAAAAGTAAAATAAAGATCCATTGTTTATAATCTATCCATGATCCATTTTCCCCTGATCTATCTCTGATCCTGACCCCCCCACAAAATCTAAAAATTACAGGCGGGTCAAAATTAAAAATGTCGTTTGATTAATAAAATTAACTACTGGATTTTCAGTTTCTAAATTTCCATGAATGAACTACCAGTTATTTGCTCATATTAATTTGATATTAATTATGCTTATGACGTGTTATCATTAAGAAAAGAGTGGAAGAATGGAGACGATTTCACTCAGCCGCATAATGTTAATTATTAATTATAACTACACCCTTAACGATCTTAACACCTTACGCTTTACGCTTTACGCTTTACGCCATACAAATCTCAGCAGATCTCTCTAACAATCTACAATCCCTCGATACTTCGGTAACAGTTTTCTACTTGCTTTAAAACTTAAAACGCAAAGATCTTTTAATCGATGAATGGATTTTTAATTAGCCGAATCCCTCCTTTGATTAAATTTTCATTGTGTCTATCGCTGCACGTTATAATTTATAATGCAACTGTTATTATTTTTTTATTTTATTATTAATTTTCTTAGTAATTTCCTGTTGAGTGTTAAATTAAATTATAAATTAAATAAATTATAAATTAAAAATTTAATCAACACAATTAAAGTTTCCGATCTTTTAAAAAAACATCTGCATTTCCAATTTTCCTTGCCGACATTAATACTTAAAGCTTTGGAAATTTCAAATTTTAATTATAAATTTTGAATTTTGAATTTTGAATTTTGACTTTTCATTTTTTCCCACTTTCCCATTTTTTCACACCCCCTGCCCCTAATCCCCTTAAATCTTAAATTTAAATTTCAAATCTTTGAAATTTTCAAATTAAACGTTCCGTCCGTGTAAGCATCGATACCTTATATACTTTTTAAGGGGTAAGGGACAAGGTTTTGGATTTTACTCTTACTATTCTTATCACTATAATTCTTATCATTCATTATTCATTATTCATTATTCCCCACATAGAAATCACAGTTTAACGATTAAAGATGTAATTTCTAATCGAGCAGTAATCAGTAGTGAAATCTACAACTAAAAAAATATATGACAACAAAAGAGTCCCCCCTCCTTCCTCCTCCCTCCCCCATTCTCCGGCCTCCGTTCTCCGTTCTCCGTTCTCCGAGCTTTTTTCAATTTCCCCACGAAGGCGGTGGTGGATTTTGGATTTTGGATTTTTATTCAGTGGGATGGAATGTGGTGCGGCATGCGGCATACGGCAGTGTAAATCTGCTAGATCTTGCTTGGGTAGACAGATTGTATGGAAGTTTCCCAAAATGCGCAGCTTTGTGTGAGTTTAACAGAAGTGTCACTGAGCTTGGCAAAAAGTGTCAGTGGAAATTTGTGTGGTTTGTGACCGAAGCAGATTGTATAGAGTTTTGTGAAAATGTGCAGTATTGTGTGCAAAAAATGCTTTGTATGCGAATTTTCTCGAAAACATGTTAAATAAATTGAAATTTGAGACAAAGTGGGAATTTCACCCAACAAAATGCGAATTTGTGTGTGAGAGAGGATTTGACAGTGAGAATTTTATTGAAAAGTAGTATCAAATTTATTCCGATAGTGTCAAACTCCGACAAAAGATAAGAGATTTTTTGCTTTGACAACAAAGGATTGATCAACAGAAAGTGTTTAAATAATATATTTAAAATAAGTATGATTGTAACATTAATATAACAGTAAAGATATAAAGTGTAAAGTGAGAATATAAAGTGTAAAATAAAGAAAAGTAAAGTAAGGTAATGCAGATAATAAAGCAAAGTTAATGAAACATTATAATGATTAGGATAATAGATCTAATATCCATCAAATATATATAACAAAAAATCGAAATAAACCAAAATTCCGAAAAGAAACCAAAAAAAAAATAGATAACCCAAGAAAAAAAAATAAATTAACATATCAACTACTAGAGAATTTTCTATCCAATTCTCTTAAACAAGAAACAACACTACCTATTTCAACAAACATACCTTTAGTATTTAAATTATTTGTAATATTATTGACACCAATATTACGAATATCTAAATGATTTGAAATTGTTTTATAAGCATTTGCACATGGAATAAATTGTTTACCAGCTTCATTTAATTTTAAACTTTCCAGTGATGGTAATCTATAATTTTTATTACCAACAATATTACTATTACTATTATTATTTGAATTTAAATTTGATAAAATTGGAGCTGATGAAGATAAATCATTTAAATTTGTACTTATTGAACTTTCTCTTGATGATATACTTGGTAAAATAATTTCATCTTTATTTGATTTTTCAGCAACAGTCTTACAAAATAATGTAGATAATGGATCACTACGACATTGTAAACAAGTACCTGGATTACCAGTACATTTTGCAATTTGTGAAATATCATCATTTTGAGCAGATTTAGTTAATTCTAAAATTAATTCTCTTTCCTTTTTCTCAATTTCAATTTCAATTTTTAATTTTGATTCTCTAATATTTTTAATTTCACGTTTTTGATTTAATTGTTGTTCAGTTTCAATTTCACGACATACACATGGTGTATCATCAGAACAAAATCCACAACTTTCAAATGGAATATTGTTACTTACAACAGGTAATGAAATATTTGAATTATTAATTGAATTTAATGATGTTATTGAATTTCTTGAAGTTTTTTGTTGAACTTCAATATTAATTTCTTCAGTTAAATTATTATTAGAATTAATTCCATTTGATGTTTTATTTTTAGATAAAAATATATCATTTAATACAGGCATTTTACGTTGCTTTTTAAAAACAAATGCATTAGTGAAATCAATTTCACCACCATCATTTGAATTTGAATTTGAATTTAATGAAGAATTTAATGATGAATTTGTTGAATATTTTCTCTTTAATGGAACAGGAGATTGTGGCTCTAAATTAAATAAAGATTCTAAATTATTTAATTTTTCTGAAGATAACTTATTAATTTTATTAATTTTATTAATTTTATTATTTTCATTATTTTCATTATTTTCATTATTTTTTAAAGATTTTGAAATTAATTCTAATTTATTATTTTCAATTTTTAAATTTGAATTTTCTAATTTAAGTTTATTATTTTCAATTTGTAAATTTTTAATTAAATTTTTCAAAATACCTTCATTTACACTTCTATCTCTTTCCATTTCCATTATTTTTTCTTCTAATTCACTAACTCTATTTGCTCTCCTTTCTCTAAAAGCTCTTTGAGCGGCTCTATTTTGTGCTTTTCTTTTCGAACTTGGTATATCATCACATGGTTTCCTTCCCGGTTTTGGTCTTGGAGGTAGAACCCATTCTTTCGACATTACAATTTTTGTAATTGGTTTAGAATTTGAATTTAAATTTGAATTAATATTCATTGAAAATGTTGAAGATCTTGTTGATGATGATATATTATTTTGTTGATTAAAAGTAGATGTTGTTGAACTAGACATTGGAGCTTTTGGGGCAACGGATATCATTACTTTTAGAATAAGAAAAATGTTATTTGTTTGTTTGTTTGTTTAATTTTGACCTTTTCTATTGGATTGAAAATTCAAAGTATTATGTTGATAATAATGCCGGTTATAATGAATATGATGATTATGATGATTATGATTTTTATTAAAATAAAGATTATTAAGAGAACAAGAAGAAGCTATCCAAAAGTGGACTTCACTCCGTATTTATTATTTATAAAATCCGTGAGTAATCAGTATTCCGATGTATATAACATACAAAAGCGGTTTAAAGTCGATAAGGCCGATAACTCCAACAAAACATCATCAAAATTTAAAGAGGAGTTTTAAATTTTAAAGAAAAAAAAAGAAAAAGAGAAAAAAAAAGAGGCTGTGTGCGTCGATCGACGCCGTCTCGGCTTGACTGCCTCTTTTGGAAAAGTCAGCTTTTAAAACTTCATTTTCAACTGAAATTGAATTTCAACTGAAATCAATTGAATGCTTCATTTATTGACACAGTGATTGTTTTGACTGTGCTTTTTTCAATATATATATATATATATATATCATTTATGATAAACTTAATCAAATAATCCATTAGATATAAACTATGGCCATTTATTCACTTTATATCATTTCCAAATCAGGATCACTACTATATCAAAGGGATTTTAAAACACCTAATTCACCTATAAAAAAACAAAATTCTAATGATTATTTAATAATAGCTAGTAATTTACATGGTATACATACGATTGCTGCAAAATTAACACCATCAGCTGCGAAACCAAATTCTTCAGTAATACCAAGAACAAATAATTCAAATTCAACAACAACAACAACAGCAACAACAACAACAACAACAACAGCAACAACAACAACAACAACAACATCAACGACATCGGCACCATCAACATCATCAAATATAATAAATTCTCCAGATAGTAATATTAAAAGAAATGATTCTAGTATACAAATTGAAAGAGAAAGATCAGAAATTAGAAATTCGATAGCAAGTTTACGAAATAGTATTACTGGAGATGATAATATTGATTTAAATAGTAATAGTAATAGTAATAGTAATAAACGTTATAATAGTAATGGAATTAATATAAATAGTAATAAAACAGGATTAAGAAGTGTTCAAACTGAAAAATTTAATATGTTTATATATCAAACAGTTACAGGTATTAAAATAATTATTTTAACATCAATTGATTTAAATGAATATCAAATTTCAAATTTTCAAATTATAATTTATAAATTATATTCAGATTATGTTATGAAAAATCCATTTTATAGTTTAGATATGCCAATTAGGATTAAATTATTTGATGATAAAATAATGAGTGCTGTAATTAATTACAATATTAAATAAATGATTAAAATTTTTGTATTTATTTATTTATTATTTTATACAGCGCTTTTGTTATAATATTTATTTAACCATATTTTATATTTTTCAATACTTTTGATATCATCAGTATAATCATCTGATGAATATTGTAAAATATTTGATGAATTATTATTAATACTATCATTATTAATATTAATTTTGCTATTGTTAGTTATATTTAAATTATTATTTTTTCTATTATCGCTAATATTATTATTTTTCATTATTTGATATTGTTTATAATCTTCATATAATTTAATTTGCTTTGGTACAAAAGAAGGACATAAAACCATTTCATTTTCAGTATTTTTATTATAAATAATTTTACCAGCTAAATTTTCAATTAATCTACCTTTTAAAAATAAACCATAACCAATTGGTATATTTTCACTAATATCATTTGGATTAATTTTAATTAAACAAATATAAGGATAAGCAACTGATTTTGATCTAATTATAACTTTTGAAGATTTACCTAAATTCATTTTATCAATTATTTTTTTATTATTATCATCAATTTTTTTAGCAAAATGAACAATTTCATAATCATAAATAATTTCAATTGGGAAACCTAATTGATTACTTAATAAATTAATTGTTTCATTATTTGTAAATGCATCAAATAAAAATGGTAAATAATTTGAACAATTTTTTAAAATTGGTGATTCAAAATTTATAAATGAGAATGAATTAAATTTATTAAATTGTTTTAAATTTTTACATTTATCTTTAAATTTTAAAAAATTATTTAATTCCCATTGAATTATTTTAATACAATCATTTGAAAAAATTGGGAAACAAATATTTGATAATGGTTCAATATATGAATTACATTCTGGTGAAAATATATTTAAATTTTCAATATTAAATTTACATGATAAATTAGATTTTTTTTCAATTAAATGTAATTTTGGATTAAATTTTGGATAATCATTTTTGGATAATTTATTTATTTCTGACATATTAAATTATGTATATATAATTCTGAGTTAGGAGCAAAAAATGCAATGCACCTAACTTTGAGAATTTTATCAGATCAGTATTAACAATTGAAATATATGATAATAATGATAATGATAAGAATGTAAATATTGTTTTTAGTGAAAAAAGGGTCAGAAAAGTAGAAGATATATAAGATAATATAAGATAAGATAGGATAAAGATTAAAGAGTAAAGGAAATAGAGTAATGTTGTTGATAAACCAGTCTTTTCCGTAAACTACCACAATTGGACATAACTGTCCATGGTCCACACTTTGGCACACTCCACACTCCACAGTCACAAGGAGATATAGATAGACAGATAGTGTTAGATAGTGTTGTATTTCTTTACTTAATGCGGAAAGAAGTTTCTTCGATGGGCGCTGGTATTAAAGTGGTAGCTGGTAGTATGGGTACCGAGTTGGTCCTCTCCGAGGCGGTTGATTCTTAGATGGTGAGATGATTATGGTTAGATGATATATGATATATGTTAGATGATATATGTTAGATGTTAGATGATATATGATATGTGATTAGATTTTAAATGGTTAGATGTACACTTTGTTTACTTGTTAGGAATCATAGAGGGTAGACTACCCTGTGGAAGTACACTGATAAGAGAAAATGAGTGTTAGGTGTTAGTAGAGGACCCTCGCTGAATAGGGAAATACCGAAGACGAAGACGAAGACGAAGAACAAAGAACGCAGAACGCAGAACGCAGCGAACACTCGATAGTATAAGAGGGGAGTGTGATCCATGAGGTAGAGTACTGATTATCTCTCTTCTGATATACTAGCATACCAAGGATGACAGTGTCAAAGGATAAATACATCACGAAACCACTTTATGATGAGCTTAAAGATGGTACCAAAGTTACGATTTTACCGTTTAATTCATTTGAAGAAACACCAAATAACGTTGTAAATATGATATTTGAATTATTCAATGAAATTATTGATGAAGGTATAACATATGTTCAAGAAGATCAAGTTGATATGAAAGAATTCAAAGATTATTATTTCCCACATTTTGTTGCTGTGATGTTTAAAGGTGTAATTAAAGAAGAAGACAGATTAAACAATCATTTAGATATTAAAATCGGAGGAAAGAATGAATTTTTAGGTTGCTTTTATATTAAACCAAATTACATTGGTAGATCAAACCATATTTGTAATGCTGGGTTTTTAGTTAGTTTTAATAATAGAGGTAAAAGCTGTGGTAGTGTAATGGGTAGAAATTATTTAAAGTTAGCTCCGTTATTAGGATTTAAATCGAGTGTTTTCAATCTAGTTTACGAAAGTAATATTGCAAGTTGTAAGATTTGGGACAATCTTGGCTTTGATAGAATTGGCCGTATATCAAAGGCTGGTCGTATGAAAGGTGGGAATGAGCTAGTCGATGCTGTGATGTTTGGCTACCAGTTTGAGTAGACAGTAGTAGATAGTACCATATAGATAGTGTGTATTACGTAATCGCGTCGATCGTCGCCACCCCAGAAATCACAGCAGCAGAAAACAACCGAAAACAGTGCCCCCCCGCGGAATGGCAGTTTCTTGCTCTGGCATTACTCATACTCACACATTACTCATTACTCATTTCGGTATTACTCATCGACATGATTAATGGCTACTGGTGATGAGGTTAGTCATAACCACAACCACAACCACAACCCATACCACACTGCTTCTATTTAATCCACCACATACCCCTTTCTTTTCCTACTGCTGCTGCTGCTGCTTCTTGCCTTCTGCTGCTCTTCTCTACCTCCTTTCCCTGCCTCACAGCACTAGAGTCACAGGAATACTCCGTTCCATTCAACAGCTCTTATCAATTCCATTAGATTCAACTCAACTCAAATCAACTAAACTCCGTCATTTAATTTTTTTTAGAAAAAATAGAATTTAGCTTGATCTTTTTAAGCTAAAAGCTATTCACATTTATATATTTATACATATATACCAATCTCTACGCTCTACGCTCTACTACTTCTACGTTTCATTTTCAATTTTTGTTTCTTTTTAAAGGTTAGGTTTGTCTATTTTGTTTATTGAATTTCTGAATCATTTCATAATGGTTTCCGTTATTTTTATTTAATTTAGACTTAAAAAAGTTTATTTCCATATTTCTATTTTCAATTGTTATTATAGTTTAAAGTTTACTTAAACTTAAGTTAATTCCAATTCCAATTTCAATTTCAATTTCAATTTCAGCTTTTCTTATAGGTCCATATTTATACACACATACACACACTTTTCTTGGGTTTTTATTTACTACTTACATACTTTAGGCATAAGTATTATCACACATATACACAAATTTATCAATTTTACAAATCAATTATCATGTCCTTTAATTATACTTATAATAATCAAAGAGCATATATTCCAAAAGCTTATTCTAATAATATTGACTCTAATTATTCTAATTCTCAACCAAATTCTCCATTATCTTATTCAGAAGATTCAGAACAAGAACCAGAATCAGAATCAAAACATTATCAATATCAAGATCAAATGACTCAAATTAACAATAAGAAAGAATTAATTAATATTATAATTTTAGTCTTATCTGATAATTTAAATACAAAATTTAATTTAAATTTAAATAATATTCAAATTAATAGTTTAAAAAAATTAATTATAATGTTAATTATTAAAAATCATTTATCACTTTCAAATATAACAAAGAATGCATTAATTTTGGAAAAAATATTATTACGTAATAGCAATAACAGTATTTCTTTTAATTTATTAAAAAGAATGGTTTTAATTTCTTTTATAATTGGTGATAATGGAAATTTAAAATCTTTAAATAAATGGCATAAATTAACTGGTTTACCAATTTCAGTTTTGAAAAATGATTATTTTAATTTTACTAATCAATTTAATATTATTTCAGAAATTTCAGAAATTGATGTTTTAAATTTTAATAAAAATTTAAAAATTCAAGTTAAAAATTATGTTAAAGTTGTTTAATTATTATATAATACACATAATTATATTAAAGTAAAATCATCACATGCTTTTGGTGCGTAAATTAATTAAATTGTAGCCACACTTTTCTGTCTAAAATGACATGCTCTCTTAAGTAAAGCACGTTCCCACTCTTTACATTATAAGAGTTTGTTTCTTCTTCTATACTATACACTTATTTATACATAAATCAACCAATCAACCAATCAACCAGTCCAACAATGGTAAGGGCTTACTACTATAAAGAAGATGACGAACCAATGACAAATCTTCATGATTCTGGTGAAAATGTTTCAATTCAAGAACTTGAAAATATTGGTATTTTTTATAAATCCATTAATAGTTTAGAAAATGTTGATAAAATTGCAATTGATAGAAATTATAAAAATAGAGATTATATTACACTTGATTCGAAAACTTTCCCAGGTGGTGAAGAAAGTTTAAATAATAAATTAAATATTTTTTTTACTGAACATTTACATGAAGATGAAGAAATTAGATATATAATTGATGGTAATGGATTTTTCGATGTTAGAAATAATAATGATAAATGGATTAGAATTTTAGTTGAAAAAAATGATTTATTAATTTTACCAGCTGGTATTTATCATCGTTTTACTTTAACAAATAATAAATTCGTTAAAGCTTTAAGATTATTTAAAGATGAACCAAAATGGATAGCTTTAAATAGAATAGATGGTAATACTGAATCAAATAAATATCGTAAAGAATATATATCTTCTATAATTCAAGGATAACTTGATTATCTTACTTTCTATTTTATAACGCTTTATTATTCTTATTATTCTTATTGGAAATTAGTATAGTAAAAAATATGAGCGCTCATTAGAATAAATGAAGCAAGGCCAACTCTGTTTTATAAACCAACACTTCTTCTTCTTTTGGTCATAATTATTATTACCATTATTATAACTCTCTATCAATTATCAAATAAACATAAATATATTGAATGATGTTTAGATTATCATTATTGAAACCAATATCGACTTTTAAAATAGGATCACATAATTTAAATTATTTAAAATTAAATTATACGAAAAATATAACTAAATTTCAAATTTTACAAAATAGAAATTTTTCAAATTCTTTAATATCTAATTTAATTTATAAAAGAACTACTAAAATTAAGAAAGCACCAGAATCAATGGAACAAGAAAGGAAAGTTTTAAAAGATGCAAAAACAGTTAGTGATTTAGAAGATATTGAAAAGATTAAATCATTAGCAAATAATAAATATTATCAAAAAACTCCATTATTATTAAAACCATATATGAGATCAATATTACTTAGACCAGCTGGTTTTATAGTTAGTATTGCAATTTTACAACAATTTTTATCAATTATACCATTTTTAATTCTTTGGTATATTTATGATCAATATAAAATTACTCCACCTTTATTACCAGATAATATAGTTGTAAAAGGTATAGAATTAATGCATAATGGGTTAATTAATTGGGATGATTCACAAGGTGATAAACATAATGCTGAATTAGCTGGTGCAAATGCATATGCAACAATTCGTGTTTTAAGTCCATTAATTTGGATTAGTGCAATTTTATTTGCTCCATTTTTTGATCAATATGTTTTAAGATCTTTAACAAGAGTTATAAAAAGACCTTTTAATAAAGTATTTAATAAATTAAATTTAAAAAAGAATATTAATAATTCATCAGATAGTAAAAATATTCCACCAGAGGTTAAAAATTAAATCAATTGAATACTTTATTTCAAATTAAGTTTATTATCATTTTATATCCCCCCTACTTGTATATATATCTAAATAATAATATCGTAATAGAACATATATATATGTAAAATTTATTTATTGTATTCTAGTCTTATCTACCATTCATGTCTATTCTATATTCTCCCATCTATGACTCGCATGATGCACTAATTTAGTATACTAAGCGTGTAATGTGTAATATTTATTTTCTATTGATCATTATCATACTAAAGCTGTAAACTATGATCATTATGAAATATACCTTTACATTAATAAAATCACCATAACAAATATATACTGAATTCAATTTAATTAATTATATATTAATTATAATGGCACCAAATAATTTCTTTACTATGGAACCATATAGATCCCGTAAAGATGCTAATAGGATAAGTGTAATTGAAAAATATGATGTTTTAGGTTATATTGCAGCTGGTACTTATGGTAAAGTTTATAAAGCTGTTGGTAAATTAGGAGACAATTTAGATAAACTTTATGCAATTAAAAAATTTAAATCAGATTCAAAAGATAATGAAGTATTACATTATACTGGTATATCACAAAGTGCAATTAGGGAAATGTCACTATGTAAAGAAATTCAACATAAAAATATATCAACATTAAAAGAAATTATACTTGAAAGGAAATGTATTTATATGGTATTTGAATTTGCTGAACATGATTTATTACAAATTATTCATTATCATTCACATCCAGAGATAAAACCAATTTCTCAATTAACTTTAAAAAGTGCAATGTTTCAAATTTTACAAGGTTTATCATTTTTACATCAAAATTGGATTTTACATAGAGATTTAAAACCTGCAAATATTATGGTTACAAATGATGGTATAATTAAAATTGGTGATTTAGGATTAGCTAGAAGATTTAATAATCAATTACAAACATTATATAATGGTGATAAAGTTGTTGTTACAATTTGGTATAGAGCACCTGAACTTTTATTAGGTGCTAGACATTATACACCAGCTGTTGATATTTGGGCTGTTGGATGTATTCTTGCAGAATTATTATCATTAAGACCATTATTTAAAGGGGAAGAAACAAAAATGGATAATAAAAAGCATATGCCATTTCAAGAAAATCAATTATTAAAAATTTTACAAATTTTAGGTACACCAACATTATATGATTGGCCATCATTAAATAATTATCCTGAATATTCACAATTACAAAGATTTACATTATTTCCATCAAATTTAAAATCTTGGTTTACAAATAATGGTGGTAGTGATTTAAATTGTTTTGATTTATTAAATAAATTACTAATTTATGATCCAGAAATTAGAATTAATGCATTAAATGCAATGTCACATTCATGGTTTCAACAATCTCCTAAACCATTACAAAATATATTTTATAATTCAACAATGAAATATCCAAGGCGAAAAATTCATAAAGGTGATAATGATATTCTTGGTGGTGCTAATAATTCAATCTATGGTAATTCTGTTGTTAATATGAATAACAACAATAATAATAACAATAACAACAACAATAATAACAATATAAATAATTCAAATAATAAAAGAAAATTGAATAATCCAAATAATTTAAATATTAATAATATTGGTAATATAAATATTAATAATTTGAATAATTCACAATTAAATCAAAAAAGAAATTATGCATTCATGAATGGTAATGGTAGAGGTGTTAATATTAATGGGATAGATGACTCTAATAAAAGGAAAAGGTAATTTTTTAATTAATTAGTTTAGTTTATAATATAATTTTTTAAATAATATTTACAAAATCTTTATTATTTCATCAACTAACTGTACAGGTGTTCTATTATTACAATCTATATTGTATACATTTAATTCATTAATTGGTTTTTCAAAAGTATCATATTGAGATTTTAACATTGATTCCTTAAAGAAATGATTCTCTCTTTTCTTCATTTGTTGTAAAACATTTATATAAGTATTGCATAATAAAAATAATGATAAATTTGAAATTTTTAAATTATTTTTAAGTTTATCTTTAATAAAATCTCTGTAAATTTTTTTAAGCATTGAACATGCAACAATTATAACATCATAATTTTCAGTAAATTCAGATACTAATTGAGTTAATTTTTCAAGCCAAGGCCATCTATCAATATCTTGTAATGGAATATTATTACTCATTTTAATAATATTTGCTTCACTATGCCAACTATCACCTTCTATTAGATAACATTTTTTATTTGATTTGGAAAGTGTTTTTGATAAAAGTTCAGAAACTGTACTTTTCCCAGTTCCAGAGGGACCACCTATGAATACTACAGATGCCATTTATAGAATAAGATATGGTGAAAAGGGGAAGAAATGATCAGTAATCAATAATCAACAATCAACAATCAGTCCTCCAATACGGCAGTAAATGTCACGTAAAGCAGTGAAATTTGTTTGTTTGTACATTGTACACACTGGGCGCAGTGCTAGCGAACACTCCCATTATTATTGTTATTATTGTTGTACGTTGTAGGAGTTTTGTGGAAGAAAGAAGAGAAAGTATGTTGCCAATACTAATTTATATTTACTTTTATATTTGGTTGTGTTTGTTTTAGTATTACCCTGCATATCTGAAAATCTATCCAGCAATTGTTTCACGTTTACTAGAATGACTACTATTGAATCACAGGCAAACATTGATACACAGACTGTACTTGATTCAACAGCTTTGTTTGAAAAGGCATTGAATTCATGGTCAGCAATTGATTTATCAAGTCTTCAAAAAGAATTAGATTCAAAAGCATTAGAGATTCAAAATTATCAAAAAGAATCATTATTAGATAGGAAAGATTTAGCAACTCAAACAAAAGATTTTAAAAAATTAGAAGATAATGAAAAAATAAATAAATTTAATCAATTATTAAAATCATATCAAAATGTTATTGATTCAATGAATAAAAAGAATAAAAATGTTGAAACATTATTTTTTAAAATTTATAGATCAATTGCTGAAGCACCAGATCCAAAACCATTATTAAAATCAAGTTTAGAAAATATTACTACAAGTTTAGAAGTTGATAAATTAAAAGAAGATAATAAATTACTTGAAGAAAAATTATTAAAATTTGCAGATTATGATAAATTAAAAGAACAAATTGAAAAGACAGAAATTCAAATGAAATCTATTAATGAAGCAGAAATTAAAGCTAAAGAAAATGAATGGAAATCTTTATTAGAAGAGAAAAAAACTAATTGGCAAAAAGATGAAAAGGATAAAATTTTACAAATTGATATTTTAAGAAAACAAATTCAAGAACATGAATTAAATGAAAAAATGTTAAAACTGAAACTTAAGAAGAAAAGTGTTGCATTAGGTGAAGATGATTATGATGATGATGATGATGAAGAAGAAGAAGAATATAAAGAAGAAACTAAAGAAGAAACATCTAATATTAAATCTGTTGAATTAGAAAATTTAAAGAATGATTTTGAAACTTCTCAAAAGAGAATTAAATCTTTAGAAAATAGAAATGAAGATTTAAGACGTGAAGTTAGTTTATTAAATTCTAATATTGCAATTGAAATTCAAAAAACTAAGAAAGAAGATAGTAAACAAATAAATAATCTTGAAGGAGAAAATTCAT
Source organism: Pichia californica (assembly GCA_030574395.1). Lineage (NCBI taxonomy): Eukaryota > Fungi > Ascomycota > Pichiomycetes > Pichiales > Pichiaceae > Pichia > Pichia californica. Next base: position 2,734 of record JAJMEW010000228.1, on the reverse strand, counting down.
TATTAATTGCAAAATTAGAATATGAAAGAAAGGAAAATAAAAATTTGAAAAATGAAATTAATTCTTTAAAGATAAACTTTGATAGAGACTCAAAATATTTTGAAGAAGAAATTAAAGATTTAAAAAATTTAAGAGATATTGCTGCAAATTATGAAGACGTTAAGAAAGAATTAGAAATTTTGAAACAAATTCAATTTGGTGATGATGAATTAGAAGAAGAAGAAGAAGAAGATGGTGGAGAAGGAAAAAATGGTGAAAAAGATAACCAAAAAGAGGATAAAAAATCAAATTTTGGTGGAAGTAATGTTTCTAAACTTGAATCTGCTATTGTTCAAAGAAATAAGAAATTAAATAATGATTTAACTGAATTAAGAAGAGAAAATGAAGAAAAGAGCAAGAAACTTTCTGAATTAACAATTAAAATTACACAATTTGAAGATGAAATTAATAAATTAAAAGATTCAAATTCAAGACTGGAAACAGATTTAATGAATTTTGATAATAATAGTAGTAATACTAATAATGATAGATGGGAAACAATGTCAATGATTTCATCTGTTGCTGGTAGTCAAACTAATCTTAATAAAGGTAAAGTTTCACCAGCTGCATCTATTGCGGGTGGAGATGTTTCCAATTCTACATTAATATCTAATAATGGTAGTGATATTTCATTATTACCAATTATTACTCAACAAAGAGATAGATTCAGAAATAGAAATAAAGAATTAGAAGAAGAGAATAAGAAACAATATGGTAAAACAATTGAATTAAAAAGAGAAATTAATTCATTAAAGATGGATAATCGTGAACTTTATGAAAAGATTAGATTTTTAGAACATCACCAAAATATTAAGAATAATTCAATTCAAGTTGGTGGTGATATTGAAAATAAATATAAATCTGAATATGAAAATGATCTGCATCCAATTGAACAATTTCGTATAATGGAAACGAAAAGAATTAATTCTAAAATTTCCCCATGGGAACGTATTTTCATTCAAATAACGAGGACTGTTTTAAGTACATCAGTAACGAGATGGTTATTTGTTGGATATTGTTTAAGTTTACATTTGTTAGTTATGATTTTAACATTAAGTATGCTTGGTAATTCTTCAACTCCGACTGTTGTTTCTCATTCAGGATCAGCCATTGGTGGAGGTCCTGGTAAGGGGAGCCTCGGAAAAGGTTTATAAATAAGTAATTCTCTAAAATCTATTATTTATTTAACTATCCATCAACCATTAATCAAGTAACGGATTATCTTCTACTATATATACAACTAACTACTAACCGCTAACTACTAACCGCTAACTACTAACCGCTAGTTATCTGCGAGGCGCCCGCAGTTTCCGCATTGGGAAATTTGGAGTATGCTGATTGCAGAGAACGATTGCAGCTATAGTGACAGATTGTAACTATAAATTATAAATGGTTGCTTTATTGTTTTATCATGTACATAGTATCCCACTATTTCTTTTTCTTTCACCTTTTCTTCTTATTTTATACTCTTATCCAACTAAACATTTAATAACTAAACATGTCTGAATCTGTAAAAAATTCCGAATCTTCAATTGACTCAACAAAAACAAAACCGAAAATTCTTCTTATTGGTTTTGGAGGTGTTGGTACAATTGTATCATATACACTTGAACATCTTGGTAGAGCAGAAGTTGTTGCAGTTGCAAGACCATCAAATTTTGAACAATTATCAAATAGAGGATATAGAATTGAATCATGTGATTATGGTACAATTGAAAATTATATTCCATCACATGTTACATTAACAAGTGAAGAAGCAATGGAAAAATATGGACCATTTGATTATATTGTAATCACAACCAAAAATATACCTGACATTGCACCAGTTGTTGATATGTTAGATGATTGTTATGATGATAAAACAACAATTGTTTTAATTCAAAATGGTATTAATACAGAAATTCCAATTTATAAAAGGTATCCAAAAGCATGTGTTTTATCTGGTGTAACATTAATTGGTACAACATTATATGATACAACTGTAAAACATGTTGCAACTGATGATATTAAATTTGGACCATTTATTAATTATAATATTGATAAACAATATCAAATTAATAAATGTAAAGAATTTTTTAATTTATATTCAAATTCAAATAATAAAGCTGAATATGAGGAAAATGTTAAATTAACTAGATGGAGAAAATTGGTTTATAATACATGTATTAATACAACATGTGCAATTGTTAATTTAGATGTTGGTAGAGTTGAATTATTTGGTGGTGCAGATTCTATTTTAAGACCTGCAATGAAGGAAGTTATGGAAGTTGCAAAATCTGAAGGTATTGAATTACCTGATGATTTACCTGATGATATGATTAGAGGTACAGATGGTGTCTATTATCCACCTTCAATGTTAATTGATGTTCGTAATGGTACTTACATTGAACATATTGTTATTATTGGTAATGTTGTTAAAATTGCGAAGAAGAAAAATATTGAAGTTCCAACATTAACTGTTTTGAATAATTTATTAAAATTGATTCAATACAGATTAATGGAAGCTAATGGTCGTTTTGTTCTTCCTGAAAGGAGACCAACAGCTGAAGACCATTATGAAATCAGATTCTTAGATTAAGTTATGTATAATCGTTACTCTTTATTCTCTATATATATATAATTTATTTTCTTTATTTATGTATGGTTCAAGCAAGTTATATTTGAATAGACCGATAGACCGATAGACCGATAGATA
>JAJMEW010000227.1:0-50182 GCA_030574395.1 Pichia californica | reverse complement strand
AGTAGTTGGTTTGGAGGTTCTTGGTTCGTCTTCTTGGTTCCAGAGTCTGGTGGTTTGCTTCCCGCTAGTTATTACTATCTATTCTTCTTAGTAGCTTCGCTCTAACTCTTTATAATATTAAGTCTATATAAAATCTTCTATACTTTAACAACTAACACACACCTAAAAACCTTAGCTATTAAATCCTCGGTTTAGTAATGCTTAGGTAGATACATTAGTTAAGAGAATTACCTCTCCTCAATTATATGGTCGAGATGAATTACTTAGTAGTTCATCTAGTTATTTACTTCGTTTATACTCTTTATAGTCTTTTGTATACATTTTTTAAACAGTTCGATTATTACATACAAATATGAAAGGTCAAATAGAAGTTACCAGAAAAGTTTTTAGTAAGGTCACACCTTAAGAAAAATATTTTATAAGTTATATTCGACAATTCTTTTGTAATCAATAACTGATTTATATAAGTCTGATTCGGTAACAAATTCTGATTGAGTATGAGCAACAGAAATGCTACCTGGTCCATATAAGTACTTCTTAATATTGAGAGAATCTAAATAAGGCATATCAGTTGCATAAGAGCAAGCAATTAGCTCAAAACCAGGAACATCATAAGACAAGTATTGAGGATCTAAAAATTGAACAATTGTCATCTGTGAATGTTCTGTATTAAAAAGAGATCTAACATAATCAAGGATTTTAGGACCATCTGTAGCAACACGAATATATAACTGTGCTTTTACATAGTCAGGAATCACATTAGCAGCATCACCTCCATTTATTGTTCCAATATTGACAGTTGTAGGTCCTAATAAATCAGAATATGGGAGATCAGAATTTAAAAGTGTTTCAAGTTTGTGAATTAAAAATTCTATAGCACTAAAACCAAGTTCAGGATATCCAGAGTGACTTTTCTTTCCCCATGCTTCAACATCAAAACGAAAATTACCTTTGTGACCCTTACTTAATTTGTTTTCTGTTGGCTCACCAAGAATGGCAGCATTTGACCAATTAACGTTTAGTGAATCTATAGCAACTTTCATTCCGATACCATTGTATTCTTCACCAATAACAAACAATAATGAAACATCACCTTCTTGAATTTTGCCTTCATCCCAAAGTTCAAAAAAAGCAACTATTTGTCCTGCTGCGGCACCCTTTGCATCACAAGCACCTCGAACATGTATCTCTTCACCTATCTCGTGATATGGAATGTGACCCTCTTGATTAGTATCAATATGAGAAGATAATACAATTTTTGTATTTCTTTCAGTTCCCATATATGCATATATGTTGTATCTATCTTGACCTGTAGTACTTTGGTTGGCACTTTCTACCAATTGAAACTCAACAGTTAACCCTTGTTTAATAAGTTCTTCTTTTAACCAATTCATTACTTTGTATTCGTAACCTACAGTTGAATCAATTTTTGCCATATCTTTCAATAAAGAGACAACATTCCATCTTTCATAATTTTCATCTTCACAGGTGAAAAAACTTTTAACTTCTTTTTCAATTCCTCTTTGAATTTCGATATCTGACTTTAATGGAAGATAATTCCACACATTAAATGCTGATATTGCTTGTAAGAGAATGGCAAATTGTAAGAACAAAACTAGTTTCTGCATTTTTTTGTTTGTTAAATGAAGTTGATTCTTGTCCAATTTTCAATACCAAGAATTAAATAGGGTCAACAACATAAACAGGAGTTCATACGATTTATAGACCAAAGAACTTGGAGGTGTACAAAATTAAAACTGGATATATTTTTCTCGGATAATAGCCCCGATAAAAACGATAAACGAACTATAAACGATAAGCTACCAGTAATTAGTAGCGACAATATGCCAAAATCAATAAAACCGGACATTTATTTCCGGAAGTCTCATACAAAAGATACTACAAATGCATGTACAACACAATTGCAAGCGGATATGTTTTCCGTAAAACGACAGTTAAGTTAACAATTACCAATATGCCACAAAAGAGTTTATTTGTTATTAGTTATTTGGTGTTTGTCATTTGTTACTTTAGAACAGACTACATAATACAAAAAATCCAATTTGATTGGTATGAATTCCAAGTTTACAATATAGTTGGAAAGAAGATATAATTTTAAAGAGAAGTTGTTGATTAAAAAGTTTAAAAAGATAACTAAATAGAATTATAATCTAAAGTCGAATAACTACAAAATAAAATCTGGACTGAATAAAAAAAGTATAGTGTTATAAAGTAAATCTAAAGAAAATATTTTCTTTTGAGGTTAAGTCACTAAATTCAATGTTTTTAGGAGCCACATATTTATCACCCAATTCAACTTGTTTTTTATCTCTTGCTTTATTGTCAAGTGAACAAATGAAGTAAATGGAATAGAAACAAACGGCAGCAACAGCAAGACAAGCAACAATTGTAATTTTAGCTGGTTTATAGTGTGGAGCATCTTCAGAACGGAATGTTTGAGGACCGACTAAAGAACCAACACAATAACCAACAAGATAAACTGAAGTAACTGTAATCTTTTTAGTGTAGCCTGGAACATTAGAAGCAAAGTATGAAAAACTACCAATTGGACCAATTTGCATTAATCCTAATAGATAATAACCGGCAAGTTTGACATCAGTTCTATTACCAAAAGCTAGCATACAAGCAAATGCAATACATATAGTTATAAGTATTGCACTACTGAGTAATCTTGGTAAATTAAATCTTTGAATAAGGTAAGCACATATAGGTAAGCCAATAAATTCCACCACACCCTGAGGAGAGCCGTAAAGTAAAGAGTCTTTGGCAGAATATCCAAGATCAGAATTTAATAAAATAGAACCAAATGAAGATAGACCTGAATTTGGAATATTGAATGCAACAGCATAAATAAAGAAGAGATACGTTCTGACATCTAAAAATGCCTCAAAGAATTGATGTTTTTTCCAAACTTTGTTACCAAAACCTTGATAGTTTTCTCTGATTCTTTCAACAACAATCTTTCTCTCTCTTTCAGTTAAAAACCAAGCTTTTGATGGTGTGTTAGGAATATGGAAATATAATAATACAGCAACTGTAAAAGAGATTAAACCAATAACAATAAATAAAATTTTCCATGCTGCAATTGAATAAGTTCCAATCTTGTCTGCAATACCATAAGCAATCATGTTACCATAGAAAACACCGAAACCAGCTGTTGCTAACCAGAATGATACTCTTAAGAATGACTCCTTCTTTTTGAAATATTGAGAAGTAAGTAATGTAGTAAATACTGATGCTGATGCTTCTGAGCAACCTAAGATAGTTCTCAAGAATGTAAAAGCTGCATAATTTTGATTTGTTGCCTGCATACAAATAATAAGAGCCCAAGAGAACATGTAAACAGAGAAACAAGTAGTTAATGGAAACTTTTGAAGTGATAATGATGCGAAAGGTTGAAAGAATAAATATCCAAGATAAAATGAGGAACCAGTCCAGCTGTACATTGTGCCTTTCATTTTCATATCTGCTTTGATACCCATAACAGCAGCCCAACCATTGGAAGCTTTATCGATGTAGAATAAAGAGTATAAGAAAGCAACAAATGGCATAAGGAGAAAATCAAGCTTACGAAGTAACTTTCTATCTTCTTCTTCAGTGTAAGTGAAACCTTTGTTTTCCATAGCGGCTTGAAGTGCCTCATCCATATTTTTGATGTTACCATGAACTTCAATTTCTTCACCAGAGGATGAGATAACTGTACCGAGTTGAACGTCTTCTGGAATTTCATTTACTGAAACGCTGATCGGCTCTTTTTCATTAGTGGAATATGTTGACATGATTATGTTTTTTTGTCCTTGTAGATAATTAACTTTCTTGATGATGATTTTGTTATTTCAGCGAGAGAGAGGGTAAAAGAAGGGGAGATCAGTATTTTATATATAAAATAATGAGAAGAAAAAACGTTCTTATAAAGAATAAATATCATCTGATAAATTCATGAATAGAAAGGTTTATCGAGTATTTAAAAAAAACCGATAAGAGATAACGGTAACCTAAAAGGATGTAAACGACGAGAGCATTGTTAACAAGTTGTGTTGAAATTTGAATTTATTTGAGATAAGAATTTTGAATTTTATAAAGCTCACGGAAAATGGTATCCGACAATACGTGCGCAAATTCGGAAGTTTTATACACTGTCTCCGAAACTTCATAATCCGGAGAATACGTAGTCTTTCGGATTTTAAAACCCTTCGAATCGTTAACCTTTATTAGCTAGTTATTGACACTAAACACTAGACACTAGACACTAGACAATAGATTTAAGATAAATAAACAATAAACAAACAATTTTAGATACAAACTAATGTAAAGATTTCTTTAATTCTACTAGAGATAACAAATAATTGTGTTAAAAGTTAAAACTATTAAATTTTTATAAAAGTTATAAATCATTTTCTCCAATAAAAATACTACACAGAGTAACAAATATTCCTGTAATCAAGATAAAACTGAATATATCATGGCACGCCGATGAATATGCCTTTATAATTAACGGTTTGGCAAATGACGGAGCTTTTGTATGTGCATAATTAACATCCAGTATTGCTTTCTTGATGACAGCATCAATTAATGAGGAGTCTTTTTGCACATTCTTGAAATTAGAAATAAGATTTCTAGTTAATGAAGACTGTAATATTGCATTAGCTAAAGAAACTCCTAAAGTAGAGCCCGTAGATCTGAAACCATACTGAATAGACGTAACTAAACCTTGCTCTGACTTTGCAACTGATGATATCATTGATATGAGATAAATAGTTACTAGAGATGCCATTCCAAAGTTACATGGAATTAAAATTAATGATTGATACCAGTAACTTGCGTTTTCACTTGAGGATATGAAAACTAAATACGATCCCAATAAGTTGATTAGAGAACACCAAATTAGTATAACCCTATACCTTTTAAAAATTTTAATATAAAGACCAACTAGAATTGAGCTAGTAGTAGCTGTGACAGCTCCTGGTATCAATCTTAGTCCTGAATCATAACTAGATATATTAAATACAGATTCCCAATAGAATGGTACATATAATAAAATGCAAAAGGTATTCATTGATAATACCCAACATCCCAAAGAACTCCACAAAACTGTCTTATGATTCAATAAACTAACAGGAATGACTGGGCTTTGAAGTTTCAATTCATAAATGTAAAACCCTAAAATCCCACAACTTCCAAAAAGTACCATCATAATAAACAAAATACTATTGTATGCTACTTCTTTCCCACCAATTGAGGCAGCTAACATCAATATAAATATTGAACCAATAAGTAACCCTGAACCAAAGAAATCAACTTGTTTAATTTTGTCTTTGATAGTAATTTCTGAATTTTCGTAATTTTCCTTTTTAATATCTAATGAAAAATAAGTGATGATGCAAGATATGACACACATAGGAATTTGAGACAAAAAAGCAACTCTCCAGTTGAAATGCTTTTGAAATATCCCAGCAAACAAACCACCTAAACCACTACCCAGTCCAAAGAAAATATTAACATAACCCTGATAAAGACCCCTTTGCTTTAATGGGACAATATCTGATAAGATTATGGCACTCATAGTATTGAAACCACCACCACCAATACCACTTATTGCTCTACCAAAAATGAGAAGTGGTAATGTCTTGCATATTCCGCAACATAGGCAACCTATACCAAAAATAATACAGCAAAACATTGTCACTGACTTTCTACCAAATATTTCAGAAAATCTTCCAAATACTGGTTGAAAAGCTGCACATGAAAGCAAATAAGAGGTGGCAACCCATGATACTAGTGGTAAACAATCAAGATCGCTAGCTATTACAGGAAGTAAGGTTGCTACTATAGTAGAATCCAATGCTGCAACAAAAACATTCATAAAAAGACAACTAAGTATCAAATAGAATTTGATACCAACTATATCCTTTTCATTACTCCTTTGCTCAAATTCATTAACTGAACTATAATCATAGTAGGTACCATTTGAAAGCACTGCAACCAACGAGAGGTCTTCCTCTACTTCATTGTCCGGCATGTTAAATTCCATTTTATAATTATAAACTAGAATAAAACCAAATTTGAATATTTAATTAAGTTAATTTTTGTATGCACATATATATAGAGACTTCTCATTATTTAAATATTTGATAAGATAATTATATTGTATATACTCCACTTAGCTTCGTTAAGTTTAAAAAAATATTTTAGGAAAATCGGAAATTAACTTCCGATCTGAAACCATTTATTAATTGCTTGCTGCATTTTGCAGGCACCAAAAATAAGAAGAGTTGAAGTAAGTGAGATGATATTAGCTACCAGTATCTATAGATATATAATACACATAAAATATAAAGAATTCTATGATTATTGTGTTACAAGTTATTAGTTATTTGCTTTAGGTAATTATATGTACCACATTACAAAGCTTGTATTTTTATCTTGTTAAATAATATAAAAAAATCAAAAATATTATAAAATATATCTTGGATTAATCATCTAATTCATCAACGCTTAATATATATTCAAAAGTAAATGCAATAATTTGTAAATGTCCATCAAATTCAATGTATTCATTAATACCATGTGAGTTTGCAGTGACACTTGGAAGAACACCTGGTCTATATCTGTATATGTAATCTGAAAGTCTCCAATAGTATCTAGTATCTGTATTACCAGTTCCTAAACCAGGTGTGACAATAACTTGTTCTTCTGAATTTTCATATATTTCTGGATATGCTAATTCTTCATAAATGTGACGTGTAGTTCCTGCAAATACTTTCCATTTTTTATCTCCTACGGGGGTTATTGGCGAAGGTTCAAGAACAAAAAGAGATTTAACAGAAAATACTCCGACATCAGTTGGTGGTAAAATTACAACATCTTCACCTTTGTTATATGGATATTCAACATTCAAACCAAGATCATATTTCTTTGCAATTGTTTCAACATTTTTAACGAATTTTTCATAAGCAAAAGTAATATTCTCTTCTAATGCAATTCTTGAATTAAGTCTAAGCTCAACAAATTCTGGCAAAGCATTAACTTTCACACCACCATTAATAATATCTAATGCTTGAGTAGTTTTAATTGCATAACTAGTTAATCTATCACTATTAATGAAATTTCTAATGTTTGAGTTTGCATCATCATCAAATTGAGAATATAAAATATCATGTTTCAAAACAGCATCAATATCAACTGAATTTTCTGCTAGACAAACATATTGATAAAAAGTTGGATTAAGTTCTGTAAAATGTGTTTCAAATTTATCATCTTCAATTTCAACAATTAAACTTCCCATAATACCAATTGCAGTATGATCTTGAGGAACTGAAGAATGACCACCCTTTTTTTGAATAGAAATGGAGACATCAATATAACCTTTTTCACCAGTACCCACAATTGCCATTGTAGAATTACTAATATTTTGTAAAGAAACACCACCTTCATCCATGATTGCAAACATTGATTTTGTACCATACATTTCTTCAATAAATGCTGGATTTTTATTACGAACACCAGTAAGTTCCTCATCATAACCATAAGATAAAATAATTGTTCTTCTCGGTTTAAATCCTATTTTTATTAATTCTTCAATAGCTTCCATTTGGCCAATCAATAAATTTTTACAATCAGCAGAACCACGACCATACATGAATTTACCATCATAAACACCGGCAAATGGAGGATGTATCCATTGATCTAATGAAGCTTCTGAAATTGGAGAAACATCTTGATGTGCCATTAAAAGTAAAGGTTGTAAAGATGAATCAGAACCTTGCCAAATATAAACTAAACCAAAATGATTAACATTGTGTAATTTAAGAGTTTCATGTAAAAGTGGGAAATCATCACGTAATTGTTTATGAAAAACATTAAAACGTTCAAAGCTTTCCAAATTATTTTCAACATCTTCTGGTTCATCATCGTAACTTGATGTATCACATTGAATTGAACGAATCATTTTACCAGCAGAAATATTTCTATAAACTGGATCGTTTATAATTTTATGTAATAATTCTTTATTGGATTCATAATTGGAAGGTCTATATATATCAACAGTAGGACATTTTGGAATTTCTATATCTTTTTTCAATGTTTTTGGTTTATGAAAATGATACAAAGATAGAACAACTAGTAATACCAAACATAACGATTTGATAAGAGTTAATTTCTTTTTCTTTTCAGTGAAAAATGTTTTATCGGTCATCTTTGTCATACTAAAGTATGTGAGTCCAAAGAAAGCCATTGAGTAAAAAGAGAACTACTATCTAATCAGAGGCAGTATGTCAAAGCTTTAAATATATATAGTTTATTTACAAAAATAAAAAATAAACATTCAGTTTATTCCAAACAGTGGAAGTGATCACCGAAACCCAGCACACCATGAGCGGAAATATTCTCCGAGAACGAGAAAATTTATCGGATATTGCATTATCCGCAATCTTCAAGATAAAAGACCTAAAAAATAAAAGATAAAAGATCTAAAAAATCTAAAAGATAGAAGTAATGAGATAATCCAGGTGCCAGGTCTTAAAAAGGCTTAAGTCAAAGTTTTGATTCCCCTTCTTTATTTTATTTTTATTTACTGATGTTGGACTATAAACTATAAGCTATAATTTATACAATGGACTATTCTATTCATTAACCCAGCGAGGGTACACATCACAAGATAATTAAATTATAATCATGAAAGAAAACCAATCCTAGAACAATATCAGATATATATCATTACAAATTACTAATTCCATTCTAATCAACTATATATATACATATACAATTTTTTATCATTCTTCCATAAATAGAAATATTCTAATCATTCAATATTGTGATCGATCAAAAAATTTATTTCTAGCTATAAGTGAGAGAAATAATTAATCAAAATATAGTGAATTAATAATAAATCAAAGAATAATTCTCATATATATATATATGTATAACGATTTTCTGCTTTCTTCCCCAATACCCATTTAGATTATATATATATATAGTATATATTGTAACAACAAGAAGTCTTATGCCTGGTATTTTCTCTTTAGTACACCAAATATGGTTAGTAAATGATTAATTAAGCCCGAGACAACTTGCAGTCCTTTTCGTTTATTTTACCCTATTAAAGTGTTAAGTAAATTTGCAGTCCTTGCTACATTACCTTTGTTATTTCTGTTTGGTGAAACTCTACCTCCAATTATGCCATTTGAAGAAGAAGTATCTCATTTAACCCCAGACGTAATTCTGGACTCTTTAATTGCTGGAACTTCATTTGGTGATATTTGTTCTCGTTTGTTTGGCCAGTTAATCTCTTATTTAATTTATGTTTTTTGGCATGTTTGGTATGTTTCTGCTCATTTTTTTTTCCTCTAGTTGTTGTTCAGTTGTCACTTCAGTAAGTTCCCGGTTCACACACTTTTCGTTTGAGTCTGGAATTGCATCTCTTGCATTAGCCATTTGGTATTACATGGTTTTATTTCACAGATTATTTCTCAACCAATTCTTTCCTGTTTGTTTTTATTATACATATATATTTCAATCCATCAAGGAATTTTCCGTTTAGAAAGAATCGTTCAAAGGTTTCAGCTGAATATACTGCTCCTTCTCAAGTTGTTACAGTTAATGTGAATCATTCAGTCCAAATTCCTCATCAAAACGCTCCTTGGTATTGGTCTTCTTATTGGTTTGTTCATTCTTATGATATTTCCAGTTCTGATCCTGAATCCAAAGTTCCTGCATTGACTTCACCAACACCAGACTCTATTTCTGAACCTTCTCTTGCAGATATTTGAATTGATCCTCGTTCAATTTCTACTGACGTTTAAGATCCATCTTCTTCTAGTGTTTCTTGTTCCCAAGATGTTGTGCCACCAGTTGATTTGCATCCAGATTCAAGTATTTCTTGATATATTTGGTGTACTATAGAGAAAAGACCAGGCATAAGACTTCTTGTTGTTATTACATACTATAAATAATGAAATAGTATACCAATGATTAGCGATCAACGATTATGCTTACAAATTTTGTTTGATTCTCCGACCGTTTGGAATGATTTTCACAGCCCAGAAATGGGTTGGGATGACAACGATGGTCGATGACGAAGATGATGACGACAAAATGACAAAAAAACTGTTTTGCATTTGATTTTGCATTTACGTTTGCATTTTGCATTTACGTTTGCATTTTGCATTTGCATTGGCATTGTGCATTTGAATATATATATATTTCCGATATACTGGCATTACATTAACTAGACCTTTAAAATACGTAATTGATTTGTAATTAATCCTTGAATTAATAATTAGTAAAACCATTTCATGATAAAATATTATACAATATAAATACATATGATTTTGTCAAAATTTAAGAGAATTCAATAAATGAATTTTATTTTATAATTCTTCAAACATAATTAATTTTACTTTTTTATTAAATTAAATAAATAACAAAATACTATTATATATATATATATTCAATCAAAATGGGTTTAATTGATAACATTAAAAACAAATTTCATCAAGATGCATCTAATGTCAATCTGATGATGTATACAAAAAATAATCAGCAAAAATTTGGACTTGATTCTGATAGTATACCACGTAATCATATGATGGATACTATTTCAAATGAACAAGGTGCTGAAGTATTAGGTTTTAGAAATAATGAAAATTTACAATATCCATTTAAAGCAATAAATAGAAATCTTATGACACATACTATTTCTAATGAACAAGCGGAAATTTTAGCAAATGGTATTGATATTAAAGAAGTAAATTCAAAACCAAAGAATAAATTGTTTGATATTAAATCAAATGAAGAGTTTTCAAATTGTAAAAAAAGTTCAAAGCCTCTGACTAAAGTTAACAGTGATAGATTATTATAATTTTAAATTATTATTGTGAATACGTAATCATTATTTTATTATTTCTATTCTTTTATGTTCTTTCATACTATTATTTTATACTATTTTATGCTCATTTATATATATTCATTTATATTTTTTAATATGCATACTAAAACTATTTATTATAAATTCTTCCATCCCCTTTTTTTTAGAAAAAAATTTAATAAAACGTTAAATTATAAACAGATATTTATAAAAAAAGTGAAAAATATACACTTGAATACTAGATTAAAGATTTTTAAAGTTCACTTAGATTTTAGAAGCAGAAGCAAAGTATTTACCAGCGTAAATAGCTTTATCACCTAAAGCTTCTTCAATTCTTAATAATTGGTTATATTTAGCCATTCTTTCAGATCTAGCTGGAGCACCAGATTTAATTTCACCAGCTCTTAAACCGACGGTTAAATCAGCAATAAAAGTATCTTCAGTTTCACCAGATCTATGAGAGACCATAACACCCCAACCTGCATCAAAAGCATCATGAGCAGCTTGAATTGATTCAGTTAAAGTACCAATTTGATTAACTTTTAATAATAAACCTGAAGCAGCTTTCTTTTCAATTGCAGTTTTAATTCTTAATGGGTTAGTAACAGTTAAATCATCGGCAACAATTTGAACTGGTAATTTATTGAAATTACCAGACCAAGTTTCCCAATCATCTTCAGCAAATGGATCTTCAAGAGAAACAATTGGATATTTAGAAAGTAATTCAGCATATAAATCACCTAATTGATGACCAGTTAAAGCTTTTGAACCATCAGAATTTGGATTTTTATAATCAAGATCATATTTACCATTTTTATAAAATTCAGAAGAAGCAGAATCCATTGCAATTTTAACAATACCTTCATAACCAGAAATTTTAATTGCTTGCATAATTAAATCTAAAGCTTCTTGAGGAGTTGAAATATCAGGTGCAACACCACCTTCATCACCAACATTACCAGCAGATTGACCATATTCTTTCTTTGCTAAAGATTTTAAATGATGATAAACTTCAGAACCAATTCTTAAAGCTTCAGAGAAAGATTCAGCACCAGTTGGGGCAATCATAAATTCTTGGAAAGCTAAAGAACCACCAGCATGAGAACCACCATTAAGAACATTCATAAATGGAACTGGTAAAACAAAAGGTTTTTTTGAATTTGATAAATTTGCTAAATAAATATAAAGTGGTAATTTTTCAAATGAAGCAGCAGCTTTTGCAACAGCCATTGAAACACCTAAAATTGCATTTGCACCTAATTTACCCTTATTTGGAGTACCATCAAGATTAATTAAAAATTCATCATATTTTTTTTGTTCAGTAACTGGGATTTTTTCATTAATAATTGCTGGAGCAATGATATTATTAACATTTGAAACAGCTTTTAAAACACCTTTACCTAACCATTTTGATTTATCACCATCTCTTAATTCTAAAGCTTCATGAATACCAGTTGAAGCACCAGATGGAACAATTGCAGAAAAGATACCATTTTCAGTTGTTAATTCAACTTCAACAGTTGGATTACCTCTTGAATCATAAACGGTTCTAGCATGACATTTTGTAACGATAGACATTTTATCTTAATTTATTATAATTATAGTTGAGATTTTTTTATATAAAGATCTTGTTTAAAGGAGAAAGGGAAAAGAAAGAAAGTAAGAATTAGAAGGACGGAAAGAAAAGAAAAAGGAGAATAAGGTAAAGAGGAGGAGGAAAGAAATAAAGAAAGAGAGGAAGATGGACAAAGCAATTGAGTCAATGCAGAGAGAAAAGGCAGGAAAATGGGAAGTGAAAGTGTTTATATAATCACCAATCACCATCATCATCACCATCATTTCATCAGTTAAGTGTCGTGAAGTGTGGTGTGTGATGATGGGTGAAGGTGGACCATAATAGAACACAATGGAACACAATGGAACACAATGGTTCATGCTTAGTAGTTAGTATTAGCAGTGGGGTGTTGCTTGCTCTGGTTGCATGATCTCCGGGATGAGTTGTCCCGGAGAGAGTGGAGAGACGAAACAGAAATAGAACGGGGAAGTGGAAGGGAGTGGGGAGGCGGGGCCGATCGACGCAGACACGTGACTTAGACACAGGACACACGGCACGTGACAATGCCACACCAGCCACACACCAGCCACGCAGCAGCCAACATTATCAATTATCAGCCACACCTAATAAAGAAGTAGTGACACTCCTATAAATTATAATGATAGCATTTGGGCAAGGCAGGCAACCATTAACTACGTAGATATTATGTATGTATAGGTTCTTATCTATAATCTATCATAACCATTTCTTTTCTCTAATAGCTTTTATTTTCCTTTCATTACCATCCTATCCAATTCAATCTTACCAGTCTTGCCAGTCTTAACAATAATGGTCTCTCTTTCCTTTCTACCTTTTGTTACTTCACTTTTACCTTTCACGAAACCAATTCCAGGTAATTCACCAATTGAACAATGTGATATATCTTCAAAACAATCTTTAAAACTTTATAGTGTAGATTTATCTCCAAATCCACCTGAAAGAGGTCAAAATTTAACTATAACTGCTTCTGGTTTTTTATCTGATGATATTGAACAAGGTGCTTATGTTGATGTTGTCGTTAATTATGGTTATATTAAATTATTAACTCAAACTTATGATTTATGTGATGAATTACCAAATATTGATATGACTTGTCCAATTAATAATGGTGATTATACTTTAACAAAAATTGTTCAAATTCCAAATGAAGTACCACCAGGTAAATATACTGTTTTCGCAAGAGCTTATAATAAAGATGATTCAATGATTTCTTGTTTAACAGGTACTGTGGAATTCCCTCAACTTTTATAATAATTTAAAATTTAATTTCAAAATCTAATTTAATTTTCTCTATCTTGCTTAATATCTTAATTAATTACTATTTGCATTCAATATTACTACCCTTTTTTTTTTCATAATTAATTTTATTTTAAAAATTATTTTAAAAAATATTTTATAAATTATTTTATATCATTTTATACTATTATATTAATTACATAAATAATATTACTAATTCACAATAAAGGAGTTGTATCATTAGTCCTAATTCCATTAACAACTTCATTACTATTATCATTCATTTCCATATCTCCAATTTCTTCAATTTCTTGAACAAATAATTGATTAATATTAATTCTTTTTTTCATATATTTTATTTGCCATTTAATTGGTATCCATTCAATAATACCATCTTTTTCAAATTTATTACGAATATTTAACATATTAATTATAAATATCCAAAATCCAATATATGATAATATTGATCCATAAGTTGCAGTATTACTCCAACCTAATAATGCATTAAAAATCATCCAACCACCATCTTTTAATCCATCACAACAATTAACATGCCAAATTGTATTTGAAATATCATAACTTCCTGGACCTGAACCAGTTTCACTTGTATCTTGTCCACATCTTCTAACAAATTGTTCTAATTCTAAAAACCAAAATCCTCTTGACATTAAACCAGCTGCAACTAAATAAAGGAAACATGTTGATCCAATTAAAAAATATTGAATTGACATTTTATTACCACCTTTATATAATATATAACCAATTAAAAATCCCAATAATGAACCACAAATAATTGCTAATGGAAATGAACTTGATGGTTGATTAACTCCAATACCACCAATGAAAACAACAGCTTCAAGACCTTCCCTTAATGTTGTAATAAATGGTAAAAATGCTAAAAAATATTTTTCTTTTAAACTATTTTTTTTAATTTTATTATTATCATTTAATTTAACTGGAATTGAATCATTTTCAATTTGTAAAATATTATTTTCATCATTTTCATTAATTTCATTAATTTCATTAATTTGTAAATTAGAATTTGATTCATTATAATTTGATATATGATTATGAGACTTAAAAGATTTAACTAAATTTGCAGTCCATTTATTTTTCATTGAATTAATTCTTAATAATGCAACCCCCATCATTGCAATAATTATACTTGATAAAATTGAAAATATACCTTCCCAAATTCTTTCAGCATATGACCATAAATCTGTTCCAATATAATAAAATAATGTAATAAATATACCACCAATTATGATACAAATTATTAAACCACTTAATGCACCAATCCAAACTTGAAATTTCATTTTTTTATAAATTGAAGGATCAATTATCAATTGATTTGTAATTGGATCAATTGCATTTTGTTTAATAAATGATAATAAAACTGATACAATTATAGCACTTTCAATAGTTTCTCTTAAAATAATAAAAAATATTTGTACGCTGAAGTAATCTTCAAACTCCATTATTAATGTATTGGTATCATATATATATACATATATTATGTATGTATGTATATGTATGTTTTATTTATGTGTATTTGTGTATTCTTATCAGTGTAACTTGTGTGAAACGAATAAACAAACATCTTAACTTAGTATTGGTATCGATGCATGACATCGGGCTATGAGCTGTTTGCTGTTTCTCTTTTTCTCTCTCTTTTATTTTTGTGTGTGATGTGTGATGTGTGATGTGCTGTGATTTGTGATCTGTTTTTCTCATTTCTCATTTTTTATTTTTCTCATTTTCTTCCTTTGCGTGTTCTATCGGGCTTAATGAATGTCAAAGCCCTGAGCCACCCAAACGTCGATCGACGCAAACCAACAAACCCCTCAAGCACACCCGTGCACCACCACTGCCCTCTTTCTTTAATTAATAATTAATATACGTATATTACGTATATTTTGGTTGCCCCCCTTTTAGCTTATAGCTTATACTACAAGAACAGCCTATTGTCTCTATTTATCTTCATATCTGTAAAATAACTGTATCCAACTCAATTGAATCTATATATATCAACCCAAGATGATGGGATTTAATAAGAGAACAAGACAGAAAACAACAGCCCCTATCAGATCAAATACTGCAACTAATTCAAATACTAGTAATAGTAAAAATGGTAGTGGTGGTATTAAAAAAGCAACTTATGAACATACTAAAAAGAAAGAAGTTGGTGTTAGTGATTTAACTTTATTATCAACAATTTCAGATGAAGCAATTAATGATAATTTAAAAAAAAGATTTGAAAATGGTATAATTTATACTTATATTGGTCATGTTTTAATTTCTGTTAATCCATTTAGAGATTTAGGTATTTATACATTAGATGTTTTAATGTCTTATAAAAATAAAAATAGATTAGAAGTTCCACCTCATGTTTATGCAATTGCTGAAAGTATGTATCATAATATGATTGCTTATCAAGATAATCAATGTGTAATTATATCTGGTGAATCAGGTGCTGGTAAAACTGAAGCTGCAAAAAGAATTATGCAATATATTGCTGAAGTTTCAGGTTCTTTAACAAATTCAACTTCAATTCAAAAAATTAAAGATATGGTTTTAGCAACAAATCCTTTATTAGAATCTTTTGGTTGTGCAAAAACTTTGAGAAATAATAATTCTTCAAGACATGGTAAATATTTAGAAATTCAATTTAATAAAATTTTTGAACCTGTTAGTGCTAATATTACTAATTATTTATTAGAAAAGCAAAGAATTGTTGGTCAAATTAATAATGAAAGAAATTTTCATATCTTTTATCAATTAACTAAAGCAGCTGATGATAATTATAGACAAATTTTTGGTGTTCAACAACCTGAACAATATATTTATACTGCAGGTGCTGGTTGTACTTCTGTTGATTCAATTGATGATTCTAAAGATTTTATTGAAACAATAAAAGCAATGGATATAATTGGTTTATCAAAAGATGAAAAAGATAATGTTTTTAGATTATTATCTGCAATTTTATGGATTGGTAATATTAGTTTTATTGAAGATGATGAAGGTAATTCTCAAATTAGAGATACTTCTGTAACTGATTTTGTTGCTTATTTATTACAAGTTGATTCAAATTTATTATGTAAATCAATGATTGAAAGAACAATGGAAACTTCACATGGTATGAAAAGAGGTTCAATTTATCATGTTCCTTTAAATCAAACTCAAGCAACTGCTGTTAAAGATGCTTTAGCAATGGGTATTTATAATAATTTATTTGATTGGATTGTTGATAGAGTTAATCAATCATTTTCTTCTAATAATCAAGAAATTTTTAAATCAATTGGTATTTTAGATATTTATGGTTTTGAAATTTTTGATCATAATTCTTTTGAACAATTATGTATTAATTATGTTAATGAAAAATTACAACAAATTTTTATTCAATTAACTTTAAAATCCGAACAAGATGAATATGTTAAAGAACAAATTCAATGGACTCCAATTAAATTTTTTAATAATCAAATTGTTTGTGATTTAATTGAATCAAAAAGACCACCTGGAATTTTTGCTGCACTTAATGATGCATGTGCAACTGCTCATGCAGATTCATCTGCAGCTGATCAAACTTTTGCTCAAAGATTAAATATGTTATCTTCAAATGCACATTTTGATTTAAGAGGTAGTAAATTTCTTATCAAACATTATGCTGGTGATGTTACTTATGATATTAATTCAATGACTGATAAAAATAAAGATCAAATGTTAAAAGATTTATTAGAAATGTTACAAACTTCTCAAGATAATTTCCTTCAAGGTTTATTCCCTAATAAAATTGATGAACAAAATAGAAAAAGACCACCAACTGCTGGTGATAAAATTAAAACAAGTGCTAATCTTTTAGTTGAAACTTTATCTCAAGCAACACCTTCTTATATTAGAACAATTAAACCAAATCAACATAGATCAGCAAGTGAATATGATACAAAAGCTGTTTTACATCAAGTTAAATATTTAGGTTTAAAAGAGAATGTTAGAATTAGAAGAGCAGGTTTTGCTTATAGACAAACATTTGAAAAATTTGTTGAAAGATTTTATTTATTATCAATTAAAACTTCTTATGCTGGTGAATATATTT
This sequence comes from Pichia californica, assembly GCA_030574395.1. Classification (NCBI taxonomy): domain Eukaryota; kingdom Fungi; phylum Ascomycota; class Pichiomycetes; order Pichiales; family Pichiaceae; genus Pichia; species Pichia californica. The sequence goes on along the minus strand of JAJMEW010000227.1, from coordinate 32,374 downwards.
GGAAAGGTGATCCAAAAACTGCAACTGAAATTATTTTAACAGATTCTAAATTTGATTCATCTGAATGGCAATTAGGTGTTAGTAAAGTTTTTATTAAAAAACCAGAAACTTTATTTGCATTAGAAGATTTAAGAGAAAATTATTGGGCAAATAAAGCAAAAGTTATTCAAAGAGCCTGTAGAAAATGGTTAAGAAGAAGAGAAGAAGCTGCTAGAATAATTCAAAAATTATGGAGAGCTAGAGCAAAGGGAATTTCTCAAGAAAATCAATATACTGAACTAAGAGATTTTGGTAATAAGATTGTTTATGGTAAAAAACAAAGAAGAAGATTAAGTTTATTAGGTTCAAGAGGTTTTTATGGTGATTATTTAGGTTGTAATGATAAAACAGGAGGTTTTGGTAAATTTTTAATGAATGCTGTTGGATTACGTGAAAAAGTTCAATTTTCAGCTAAAGGTGAACAATTACATTCTAAATTTGGTAGATCATCTCAAAGATTACCAAAAATTTTTATTATTACTAATGATAAATTTTTAGTTATTGGACAAACTGTTGTAAATAATAAAGCTAAATATACAATTGAATTTAACAAATCTTTAGCTTTAATTTCTGAACTTTCTGTTTCTAATTTAGCTGATGATTGGTTAGCAATTAATTTAAATTCTAAAACTGAACCTGATTTATTTATTAATTGTTTATTTAAAACTGAAATTTTAGCAAGATTTAAAAAATCCAATCCAAAGGTTAAAGTTAATATTGGTTCAACTATCACTTATTTTAAGAAACCAGGTAAGAAACACACCGTTAGATTTAAATTAGCAACTAATGTTTCTGGTAAAGATGCATATAAATCAAGTACAGTTTCTGTTACTCAAGGTAATGATGCTAATGCCAGAAATAAAAATCCACCTGTTTCTAAGACTTCATATACTGGTGATAAAATTGCTGCTTATAAGAGAAGTATTCAAACACGTAATGGAACTTCTTCTTTGGCTGCTGCTGCATCCAATCCAGCATATATTCAACAAAAAACTGCATATACTCAACAACAATCACAAACAAATGGTTCAAATAAACCAGCTCCACCAATTTCTAGACGTCAAGAAATTCCAACTCCACCATCTGCTTCTAACAAACCAAAATTAGTATCAAAGGCTAAACCCGCTACTCCAGTATCAAGAAATAGACAATCACAATCATTTACGCCAACTCCTGTACCTGCTGCTGCTACTCCAACCCCAACTCCAACACCACCACCACCACCTCCACCACCAGTTCAACCAAAATGGCCAACTTATAGGGCAGAATATGATTTTCCTGGTACCAATGGTTCAATGCCATTAACTAAGGGTGATATTATTTATATTTTACAAGCTGAACCAAGTGGATGGTCATTAGCTAAAACATTAGATGAAACATCGGAAGGTTGGGTCCCAACTGCATATATTGCAGCATGTGATCCACCAGCAGTTAATGGTGGTGGTCAATCTGCTCCTCAAGTTAATAATAACGCTGTTGCTGGTGGATTAGCTGCTGCTTTGTTAGAAAAGAAACAAGAAGAAACAACTATGGCAAGTGATTTAGCAGCTGCTATCAGACAACATGCACGTAGAGAAAGTGATGATGAAGAAGATGACGATGACTGGTAATTCCCAACCTTTCACCAGATGTATAAGAAAAACAATGTATGTATAATTCAACTTAATTATCTCTTTGTATAAAAACATTTATTTACCAGTTTATTCAATTATTTATTTGTATGTGAAATGTGAAATGTGAATACGAATATGAATTATGTGGCTGATGATGTGGCTGAGCAGTGGCGTGTCACGTGCATGATGTTTTAAATTTATTTTCGCAGTGAGAATTTTTTTGTCGTCATCTCTTGAAGACATCTCAAATTTGTGATGTTTCAATGGTTAAGTAAGTTCTTTTATTCCCGATTCTTTTTATATTATTTCAAATTACTTATTTTTTTCAATACCAAGGATAATGAGTGATATTGGCAGTATAGTTCAAGTGCTTGAACAATCTTTGAATCCAAGCACTGCAAAGAATGCTGAAGGAATATTAAAGGGATTTGAATCACAAGTTGGATTTCCAATTACATTATTACATGTTGTTGCTAATTCAAATACGCCAATTTCAGTTCGTTTAGCAGGTGCATTATATTTTAAAAATCTTGTTAAGAGGAAATGGATTGATGAAAATGGTCAATATCAAATATCTAAACAAGATGTTGATATGATTAAAACTGAAATTGTTAGTTTGATGATTGTATTACCTGATTCTTTACAAATTCAAATTGGTGAAGCAATTAGTTTAATTGCTGAAAGTGAATTTCCTGATATGTGGAGTGGTTTAATTGATGAATTAGTTTCTAAATTAACTTTAGATGATTTAGTTGCAAATAAAGGTGTTTTAAAAGTTGCACACTCAATTTTTAAAAGATGGAGACCATTATTTAGATCTGATGAATTATTTATTGAAATTAAAATGGTTCTTGATAAATTTGCAGTTCCATTTTTAGAAATGTTGAAAACTATAGATATACTTATTGATCAAAACTTACAAGATTCTACAAAATTGAAATTATTACTTGAAAATTTACTTTTATTAGTAAAGATTTATTATGATTTAAATTGTCAAGATATACCAGAATTTTTTGAAGATCATATTAATGAAGGTTTAACTATATTATTAAAATATTTGAAATTTCATAGCACATTGTTAGAAGATCCAAATGAAGATGATGAAATAGATCCTGTAATTGAAGTAAAGATTAATATTTGTGAATTAATTCAATTATACACAACTAGATATGAAGAAGAATACAAAAAATATATTGAAATTTCTATTCAAATTATATGGGATTTATTAAATAATGTAAGTAATCAACAAAAGAATGATATTTTGGTTTCTAAAGCTTTACAATATATGACATGTGTTGTAAATTTATCTAGTTATAATACTTTATTTAATAATGAAGAATCAATTAATCAAATAACAGAAAAAATTATATTACCAAATATTAAATTAAGAGAAGCTGATTTAGAAATGTTTGAAGATGATCCTATAGAATATACTAGAAGAGATTTAGAAGGTTCTGATGTTGATAGTCGTAGAAGATCTACAACAGAATTTTTAAGGGCATTGAAAGAATCTAATGAAAATATGGTAACTAATATTATGATGTCATATATCAATCATTATTTAAAATCATATTCTGAAAATCCTTCAGGTAATTGGAAAGAAAAGGATATTGCAATTTATTTATTTTGTGCAATTGCATCAAAAGGTGTAATTACTAATTCTGGTATTACAAGTACTAATTTATTAATTGATGTTATTAAATTCTTTTCTGAATTTATTTATCCGGATTTAGTTGGTAATGTTTCAAATCCAATTTTAAAAGTTGATTCTATTAAATATATTTATATTTTTAGAAATCAATTAACAAAAGAACAATTAATTGAAACTTTACCTTTATTAACAAGTAACTTTAATGATGATAATTATGTTGTTTATACTTATACATCAATTACAATTGAAAAAATTTTATCATTAAGAAATCCAACTAATCATCAACAAATGTTATTTAATAAAAATGATTTAAGTGTTGATGTTTTAAATAATTTATTAATGAATTTATTTAAATTAATTTTTAAGATGGGCTCAACACCAGAAAAATTATCTGAAAATGAATTTTTAATGAAATGTGTTATGAGAATTTTATTAATTAGTGAAGATTCTAATTCTCAATCAATTCTTCAAATTATTGAAGAATTAATTAAAATTGTTGAAATTATTTCTAAAAATCCATCAAATCCAAAATTTTCTCATTATACATTTGAATCAATTTGTATAATATTAAAATATTATCAAACTGCAATTAAAGATTTTTATTCTGTTCTGAAAAATACTTTATTTGGAATTTTAGGCCAAGATATTCAAGAATTTATTCCATATTCATTTCAAATTTTATCATTTGTATTAGAAAGTTATCCAATTAATGAGGATTTACCAATTGAATATGAACAATTAATTAAACCTTTATGCTCACCTCAAGTTTGGGAATTTAAAGGTAATATTCCAGCTATTAAAAGATTATTAAGTGCTATTATAAGTTTTAAACCATCATTATTTAATAATCAAAGTAATATAACACCAATTTTAGGTATTTATCAAAAATTAATTTCATCTAAAAGTAATGATATTTTAGGTTTTGAATTATTAGAATGTATTATGATTAATATTGATATTAATGATTTAAAACAATTTTTAAATGAAATTTTTATTATTTTATTAACTAGATTGAAAAGTTTTAAAACTGAAAAATTTGTTAAAAGATTTATTATATTTTTAAGTAAATTATCAAGTTTAGAATTAAATCCAAATTTAAATAAAAATAAATGGAATTCAACCATAATTATAAAAGTATTTGAAGGAATTCAACCTGGATTATTTATTCAAATTTTAAATAATTTTATTTTACCTAATATTAACAAATTTAATAATTTAACAGATAAAAAAATTTTAGTTGTTGGATTAACAAATTTAATAGTTGAAAATTATAGAGAAATAAATAGTAATGAAATTTTACAAATTTTAAGTGAATTATTAAAATTATTAAATAGTGATTCAATTAAAAATTACAAAACTATTGATGAAAATATGGAATTAATGGCAGAATTTGATCATGATGATTTTGCATTTGGTTCAAGTTTTAATAGATTGAATACAATTCAATTAAAACCACTTGATCCAATTAATAATAATATTAAAGATAAGAATATGTTAATTGAGTTTTTTAAAATCAAATTACAATCAATTGATAGTCAATATTTCCATGGTATCATACAACAACTTGATCCCGAATGTAGTGCAATTGTGCATTCATTAATTATGTAACTTAATGTATAATGTATAATGCTTTATAAAATAATAATAACAAAAATAATCACAATAATGACAATGACATCTCAATTAGGAAGGTGAGGCGAGGAACAATAAAAAATTTGAATCTTTTGTGGGGAAATTGTTGGTTTTAAACTTCGAAATGAAATACAATTAGAGTAGATAGATTAAAGTGTACATATAGCAGATTATTAAAAAATGTAGTTCAACTCAATAAATATATATTGTAAGATTTATTTGGTATGCAAAGTTGCTGTTAAATGTATTGTTGTAATTTGTGAGTAATCTCATAATCATAAAATATTATAAGATAAAAAAATGTAAATTATGAAAAAATTTAATAAATAAAATCATCACACAGAATGAAAAAAAGCAAACTTAAAAAAAAAGTGTTTATAAATAAATATATATATGTACTGTAATATTATTGACTGTATCCTTGGTAAAAGTTCCCCCGTATTTAATTAGAATGATTAATTAAATAATTAAATATTAATAAATGATATTAATGTTATTTAATAGTGATTAAAGTGAATATAAAGATGCATGAGTGATATATATAAAAGTCATTGTTATTTTATATATATATATGTGTGATGAATCATGATATTTCTGTTTTAACTTTTATATTATCATTATGGTTATCGTTTTCATTATGGTTATCGTTTTCATTATCGTTATCGTTTTCATTAGATGTATCATCACTTGTTGTCTTTTCCAATTCTTTCTTTTCTAGTTCTGCAATTTCAGCAGCTGTTAAGAATCTTCCACCTTGGCCTCTTGGTCGACGCATTGCATGTTTATGTCTTGATTCATGTAAATAAGGTTTACGAACTCTTTGAATTTTCAAAGTTTCTTCTAATTTTGCACGTGCAATACGCCTTTTTAAAATTCTATGATATTGTTTTGCATTAACATAATATGGTTGATCAGTTGGTGGAGTACCAGAATTCTGATTAATTGGAGAATTTTGATCACAAATAGATTGACTTCCAACACTATCAGAATCAATTTCTTGTTCTATCATATTATTTGTAATTTTAGATTGAGATTGTGTAGGAGATAAAGAGTTCGAGTTTGAATTTGAGTGTTGTTGAGATTGTTGTTGAGATTGTTGTTGAGATTGTTGTCCAGATTGTTGTCCAGATTGTTGTTGAATTGTATTATGTTGTTGATTATCATCTATATTAGATTCTGATAGTTGAGGATTAAGTTGATGAATATAGGAATTTGAATTATCATAATGTTGATGATTATTTTGAATCGAGGAAACAGCATTTGAAGAATCTATTAGGTTATTGATATTTTCCAGTGTAGAATTTATATTTTGCAAATGTCCAGAACCTACTGGAATAATGAAATCCTGTGATTGTTGTTGATAATAGTTGTGAACAGGTAAATGTAATGAGTTTTCCATGATGCAGTAGTGGTAGAATGTTGGAAATAAAAAGTGTAGATTTGTTTCAGATGGCGTTGATATAAAATCAAAGAAAGAAGAAGAAGAGGAAGAAGAAAGAAAAGAAGTAGTATCTGTTGTTATGTTTATTCATTATCGTCATTGTAACAAAAACAATACACAAAGCTAAGCGTTCAAAATTCAAAAAATCAAAAATCAAAAATTGTTTTTTTCTTTTTTTTAGTTTTCAAAATGTGGCGCAGCTTGGAAATATCGGAGATTATTACTCTGATCACGTGACGGTGCAACACTTACGTAAGCCGCTTACGTCAGCCGATTACGTAACGCTTATTCCTATTTTCAAAAATTTTCTTACATTTTTTTTACATGAAATATATATTAAAAGTTAAAAACTGCTTTTAATTATCAACGGATTTGATACTCTTTTATTAGTCATCATATTAAAATACTCTACAACAACAAGAAGAACAAGATTCATAACAGCAAGAACAAGATTCATAACAACAAGATAATTCATTATGCCTGCAACTATCATTTGTATCGGTATGGCCGGTTCTGGTAAAACAACTTTTGTTCAAAGATTAAATTCTCATTTACATCAAAAAAAATTACCACCTTATATAATAAATTTAGATCCAGCAGTTTTAAAAGTACCATTTGGTTGTAATATAGATATACGTGATTCAATTAATTATAAAAAAGTAATGGAAAATTATAATTTAGGTCCAAATGGTGCAATTGTTACATCACTTAATTTATTTAGTACCAAAATTGATCAAGTTTTAAATATTATTAAAAAAAGAGATTTTACAAATTGTATTGTTGATACACCTGGTCAAATTGAATGTTTTGTTTGGTCTGCATCTGGTTCAATTATAACAGAAGCTTTTGCAACAGAATTTCCAACAGTTATTGCATATATTATTGATACACCACGTAGTTCAAATCCTTCAACTTTTATGTCAAATATGTTATATGCTTGTTCAATATTATATAAAACTAAATTACCAATGATTGTCGTATTTAATAAAACAGATATACGTGATGCAAAATTTGCAAAAGATTGGATGACTGATTTTGAATCATTTCAAGATAGTTTAAAAAATAATACTGAATTAAATGATGAAACTTCAAATGGTTCTGGTTATATGGCTTCATTAATTAATTCAATGAGTTTAATGTTAGAAGAATTTTATTCAACTTTAGATGTTGTTTCATGTTCTGCTTTTACTGGTGAAGGTTTTGATGATTTCCTTAATGCAGTTGACAATAAAGTTGATGAATATAATGAATTTTATCAAAAGGAAAGAGATAGAATTATTCTTGAAAAAAAGGAAAAGGAAAAGAAAGAAAAGGATAAACAATTAACTCATTTAATGAAAGATTTAGGTATTAAAGATAAAAATAATTTACAAAATAAAGATGATATTGATGTTTTATCTGATATTGAAGATGAAATTGAAAGAGATGAAAAGGCAGGTTATGAACATGGTTTAATTGATTTAGAAAGTAGTGAAAGAGAATATACATTTCAAGAAGATAGAAATGGTGAAATTAAAGATGATTCAAATGCTTCTGATGTTGCAAAAAATATACAAGATAGATATCAACAAGCTTTTGAATCAACTGCAAAAGTTGCATCAAGTAGTGTTGCTGAGGATATAGCTAAATATATAAAAGGTGAATAAGTATTAATTAAATATTATGTGTATAATAATTAAAAAAAATATAAACTATCATTTGTTAAAACTAATGAACCATCTTTAAATTTATGTACATTGGTTAAACCTAAAGAAGCTAATAAAGAAAGGTTTTTTGTTATATTATCATTCTTTGAATTTTTTAAAGATCTTAAGAATGGATAAGTTTGAGTACTTACAATACAAGCTTTAACTCTAAAATAATCTTGATATTTATCTTTAAATGAACTTATGAATGAAGTATTTGAATTTAATCCATCTTTTGTAAATGATATTATTATAAAATTTTGACCTTTCATATTTTTAATACATTCATAATCTTTTAAAAATGTTTTATGTAATTCATTATTATTTTTATAATCAATTACTTTATAATCTAAAAGTAATGGTTTATCATTTGGATCAATATTATCATCAATTTGATTTAATCCATTAATAGATTTAATATCTAAAACCATTTCATTTAATGGATGACTAAAAGCTTTTGTTTTCTCTGTTAATATAAGATTAAGTGGATATGCATTTAAATTTGATTTAAGAAATTCAGATAGATTGTAATTTAATTGTCTTTTAAGCTGTCGTTTATTATTAAATCCTAATAATTTTAATGGAGTAATTGTATTATTTTTCGTTGTTGAAGAGAGTAATATTAATGATTTATGGGTCATATTAAATGCTTGTCTTTATAAATGACCTTTTAGTATTTTATTTCCTAATTTAGTATTTCTTTATAATAATACTACAACATGAAATGAAACGAAATTGAAAATGAAATTTAGTAACATAAAAAAAAATATTATTTTTAATATACTCAAGTCACGTGCACAGCACAGGCCATGTGTCTCCAATCATTTTATATCCGGCCACCGCCGTATATCTCCGTCTCGCCAGCCGTCCATCTCCGTGTCTCTTATCAATTTAAAACGGGTATCAGTTGAATCAATTAAATCAATTGAAGATAAATATACAAGATAAATAGAAGGCAGTTTCTTCTTTGTAATACATTGGATACTTAGATAGATAGTTATCATAAGTAAGAATAAATTATTTATTTATATAGTAGTAACAACCAACAATGACTATTCCTGAAAATATTGCTTATTTATATACTATTAAATCAGTTAGAGAAACAAATTCATCAACAATTCCACTTATTAAAACCAATAAATTAATTAATTTTGATGTTGATTTGAATAAAATGGATTCTGTTGTTGATTTTGTTATTAAAACTATTAGAGAATCTTTCCCAACTAATGAATCTTTATTAAATATACCAGTTCATGGAAGATTTCAACATTTTGGTAAAGGTAATCCAAATAGATTAACTGATTTAATTAAAAAATTTAAATTAACATTATCAGATTATGAAATTTGTAAAAAATTAATTGATTTATTTGTTATTAGTGTTTTATTAGATGCAGGCGCAGGTAATGAATGGAAATTTAAAGAACCAAAAACAAATTTAGAAATTAATAGATCTGAAGGTATTGCAATTGCAAGTTTTTATATGTTTGAAAATGGTATTTTCTCTTCAAATATTAATGATAAATATATTGTTGATGGTAATAAATTAATTAATTTAACAGAAAAGGAATTATCTGATGGTTTACAAATTAATGAATTTAATCCAATTAATGGATTTAATGGTAGATTAAAATTATTAAATAAATTAGGTGAAACATTAATTAATAATAAAGAATTATTTAATAATAATAGACCTGGTGATTTAATTGATTATTTAAAAATTAATTCAATTAATGAAAATGAAATTGATATTGAAGTATTATGGGATGCTTTAATGAAAGGTTTATTACCAATTTGGCCAATTGAAGGTCGTACAAAAATTGATGGTTATATAATTGGTGATGCTTGGCCATTAAAGAATAAAAATAATGAAATTGTTACATTTCATAAATTAACTCAATGGTTAACATATTCATTATTTAAACCATTAATTGAATTTGGTGGATTTAAAATTTTAAATTCAAATTTAATGACAGGATTACCAGAATATAGAAATGGTGGATTATTTATTGATTTTAATGTATTAAAATTAAAAGATGATATTTATTTAAAAGGTATTAAATTTGGTAAAGAAAATAATTTAGATTTACCAGCATTTAAACCAGATGATGATATAATTGTTGAATGGAGATCAGCAACTATTTGTTTATTAGATATGTTATTACCATTAATTAATGAAAAAATGAATATTAATAATACAAAATATGAATTATCATTACCACAGTTAATTGAAGCTGGTAGTTGGAAATCAGGTCGTTTAATTGCATCAATGAAAAGAGAAAATGGTGGTCCACCAATTGAATTAATTGCAGATGGAACTGTTTTTTAATATATATCAACGTATAAATAAATATAATCTATATATATAATGTACATATATATATTAATTTGGTTTCATTAGCTGGTGATGCTGCAGTGTAAGCAAGTTTCTTTGAAAAAGGATGCTAGTATCGATAAGATCAAATTTAAAGAATATAACGATAATCCTCCAGCATATACTACGATAGAAGAATTAAGATTAATGATGGTGTTAGGAAGTGTTAAAGCTATAGTTATAAACTTAATGATTCATGCATTTTCATATTATATACACTGAATAAATAATGATTATGAAGGTGATAGAGTGGTCGGTTAAACAATAAGATAGCTTAGACAATTAAATTCTTATAATATACATGTAACATGTATTATTATCAAAATTTAAGAGCTGTGATAAGCAGGACCAGTCCCGTCAAAGTCACGTGCATCGGATAAGGGTTTGGCCAGCCCTTTTTCATTGCTGTTTGCTTTTCGTTTTGTCGCGCAATTTCAGATTTATCTAATTTACACACAAATTTTCATCTTGCAATTTTCAGTGAGGCATACTATACGGGATAAGACTTTAACATGATTTACTGTTTTCTTAGTGAAATATTGAATTTTATTTTACATTTCTTTAATTTAACAACTTGAACGTCTCATTCAAATTAATTAACATGTCTGCAGAAAAGAAGGATATCGAACAACCACAAGAAATCAACAAGATTAGAATTACTTTCACTTCAACTAATGTTAAATCATTAGAAAAAGTTTCAAACTTAGTTGTTAGAAATGCTGCAAAGGAAGGTATTAAGAAGAAGGGTCCAGTTAGAATGCCAACTAAAGCATTATCAATTGCAACTAGAAAGACACCAAATGGTGAAGGTTCTAAAACTTGGGAACATTATGAAATGAGAGTTCATAAAAGATACATTGATTTAGAAGCTCCATCTGCTTTAGTTAAAAGTATTACTTCTTTAACTATTGAACCAGGAGTTGATGTTGAAGTTACTGTTTCTGTTTCTGCTTAAATTTATTGATTATTATACTTTATTAATTTATCACTCTAGGCGTACCGTGTATGCAAACAAGTTCTGTTTTATTTTATTAACTAATATAATAAACATTTAGCATATATGAGACGTTGCGGTAGTCAGCTATCAGTGATTTAATTAATGAAAATATATATACATATATAGTTTAATTTATAATAAATAAGAAATACATTTTTTACAAGTAAATATAAATAAATTAATTGCTATTAATTCGTATAATCGTATATTCGTATATATATTTAAGCCGTACGAACTAAGCCTCGACTGTATTATAATAAATGATTATAACAAGAAATGATTTTTAAATGATAATATAAAAGTATTATATAAATATATATATATACTATAATATGATAAAGCAAAGAAAAGAAAAGAAAAGAAAAGAAAAGAATAGAAAAGAATAGAAAAGAATAGAAAAGAATAGAAAAGAAAAGACTAGAAATAGTGTAAAATGAAATGTTTTTAGTAAAGTTAATTCAAATAATATATACTCCCGATAGTTGTAGCAATTCAGAATAATAATTGATAAATTAAAGGTAATATGTAGTTCTTACAACCTAAAGTAAATAAAGTAAAGAAAGAAATTAAAATGATTGCACAACAAAAATTTTCAGTTTTGGTTAAAGTAAAAGAAGTATTGGAAAAATAAAAGATACCAATTAATGTATCTCTCCATACTTTAAGAGTTGGTTTTGATTTATAAGAAACGGGACGTAAATCATGACGTATGAATAGCTTTCCCATTGTAGTGAGTGTGGTTAGAGATGTGTTACAGCAGTAGCAAAGAAGTGGAAGTAGGCAGATGAAAGATGAAGCCAGGCAAGTGAATCAAAGTAGACGAAGTTAAGTGAAGTTAGGTACAATCTATACATTTTGTACTATTACAGTAATATAATGATGTATGGCGTGTAGCGTGTAGCGTACACAGTGTTTGACTGGCAAAGTTAAAAACAGCAGCGCCGATCGACGCAGCGCGTGGCGGAGCAGCGGCGGCCACGTGACCGGCGCGAAATTGAAAAAAATTGAAAAAAAAATAAAAAATAAAAAATAAACCAACTTAATTTCTTTTGTTTTCAACTCAACGCAGCTCAATTCATTTTTCAGCTGCTCGAATTCTCAGTTTGTGTTGCTCGTTGTGTTGCTCGTTGCTCGTTGCTCGTTGCTCGTGTTGATTGTTGTTGATCAGTAAATCAAGAAATAATCAACAAACCATCAATCCAAACAACCACCTACACATCCATTATACCCCTGACCCTGACACGCATCTTGTTTGCTTTTGCTGTTTCTGATCTCACTCTATTCTATTCTTTTCTATTCTTTTCCTTTCTTTTATTTCACTCTCTCTTCTTCTCTTTGATCCACTACTTCACTCACCCCCAAACAAACAAATCATGTCTTCAGAAAAACAAGAAGCTAATGTTAATGTCAATGTTAATCCAGCTTCAGATTCTGTTGCTTCTTCTTCACCTGCAATAATTCCTTCATCACCTTCTCAATTATCAAGATTAGTTAATTCTGGTCCTGTTTCAATCTTATGTTATTGTGCTTCTTCAATTTTAATGACAACAACAAATAAATATGTTGTTTCTGGTCATCATTTTAATTTAAATTTTTTCCTTTTAGCAATTCAATCAATTGTTTGTTTATTTGTAATTGCAATTTTGAAATTTTTTGGTATTATAAATTATAGAAAATTTAATTCAAATGAAGCTAAAAAATGGTCACCAATTGCCTTTTTATTAGTTTTAATGATTTATACTTCTTCAAAAGCTTTAAAATTTTTAGCAATTCCAATTTATACAATTTTTAAAAATTTAACAATTATTTTAATTGCTTATGGTGAAGTTTTATGGTTTGGTGGTGAAGTTACACCAATGGCTTTAGTTTCTTTTATTTTAATGGTTTTCTCTTCAATTATTGCAACTTATGGTGATAAAAATTCAACTGGTGAAATGAATTTTAATATTGGTTATCTTTGGATGGCATTAAATTGTTTTTCATCTGCTTCTTTTGTTTTATTTATGAGAAAAAGAATTAAATTAACAAATTTTAAAGATTTTGATACAATGTATTATAATAATTTATTATCAATTCCAATTTTATTAATTTCCTCTTTAATTTTAGAAGATTGGTCTTCAACAAATATTGATTTAAATTTCCCACCTGAATCAAGAGCAAGTGTTTGGGCTGCAATGATTATTTCTGGTGCAACTTCGGTTGGTATTTCTTATTGTTCTGGTTGGTGTATTAGAGTTACTTCTTCAACAACTTATTCAATGGTTGGTGCTTTAAATAAATTACCAATTGCTTTATCTGGTTTAATCTTTTTCGATGCTCCAGTTAATTTCTTTTCAATTTCTTCAATTTTTGTCGGTTTTGCTGCTGGTTTAGTTTATGTTGTTGCAAAGCAAAAGCAAAAGGAACAACAAGCAAAAAATGAATTACCAAAGTAATTTTTTTGAAAAAAAATAAAAAAAAATAAAAAAAAATCTTTAAATCATCAATCTTTCCATTCATCATTTTATTCAATTAATCATATTATCTATAACATTTAAATATTATATATCATATATTATATATAACTCCTATTTATCAATTTTTAAACTAAAATCAATAATTGGTGTACCTTGATGAATATAACTTGTTGAATAAATATCAATATCATTACATAAATATTCTTTTAAATTTTCCTTTGTTAAACCACCACTACATTCAAGTAAAAACTTTTTATCTTTAAATTCTTGCTTTAAAGTTTTAGCAACATTTTGTAATTTATTACCATTAAAATTATCTAACATAATTATATCACCACCAGCATTAATCGCTTCAATTGCTTCTTCATAACTTTGAACTTCAATTTCAATTTTAATTGAAAATCCGCCAACTTTTTTAGCATTAACAATAGCATTAGTAATTGATCCAGTTGACCAAATATGATTATCTTTTAACATAATCATACTTGAAAGATCAAATCTATGCATATCTGCACCACCAATTAACATTGCATATTTTTCCATTATTCTTAATCCAGGTGTTGTCTTTCTAGTACCTGCAATAATACCTTTAAAATTTGCTTCTTTTGAAAGTTTAATAATTTCAAATGTACGAGTGGCAATACCTGATAATCTTGATAATAAATTTAATGAAACTCTTTCAGATTGTAAAATATTTTTTGATGGTCCAGTTAATTTTGCAATAATAACTTTACTATTATCTTTATCTGTATTCAATTCCAAAAATTCACCTTCTTTAAATAACCATTCAACTTTAACATTACATTGATCGAAAACTTCTTGTAAAAATGGTATACCACAAATAATTCCACTTGATTTCATATAAAGTGATGCATTCTTTTCATTTGATCCAACAACAAATCCACCATAATCAAATGATGGTATATCTTCACTTAAAAAATCAGTGATTTGTTGCTTCCAACGTGTTGAAACTGGTAATAAGTCAGCGTAATTGTTCATATTATCTGTGGATTGTATAAACTGTGTTGTATTTGTAAAAGAAATGTAGTATTAACAACGGTCATATAATATAACATGACTCAATCATTTCTTCGATGTCATACGTTTTATTTGTTTTGCTGGTGCTTACGTCAGCGGTCTTCAATTAATTTATTTTACTACATTTGGTAACTATTACTATTACAATCATAAACTATTATAATCATAAACTATTATACATTCTATAACTACATATATCTATTCTTCTTTTTCATCATCATCTTCTTCTTCTTCTTCAAAAGGAATTTCATAGTCGCTCGAATTATCACTATCCTCAGCAATTCCAAATGTTATATGTGATTTTAACTTACTCAGATTATCATAATCATCATAATCATCATCATCATTACCATTCTCATTATCATTACCATCATCTTTTCTTTCAACTTCTTTAACTTTAATTGTTTGATCTAACAAATTAAAATTAGCCCGACGCTTTCTCATTGCATTATTACTATATAATACACCTTCTAATTCTTTTACAGATTCAATATCCCAATTATGCATAGCATATAATAAAATTGATTCTTCTTCTTCTTCATTTTCTTTTGCTTTATTAATATTATTGTCTTCATAATTATTAATTTCATTATTATTAATTAAATCTGTATAAACAATTCTATCTTTTAAACCTGTAAATTCACTCATTTTAATAGTTTTATTTAATTCAATATCAATAAATTTATTTGATAATTCATTAAAAAGATTATTATCAATTTCTGATGATCCAATAATTTGATTAATTTGAAGATTTTCAAATAATCCTTTAATTAATTTATTACTAAATATTGATTCTTTAATAATATTATTATTTTTATTATTATTATTTTTATGTTTCTTTCTTTTAGTAATAAATTGCTCTCGTTGTTTAATTAATGATAAATCATCATTAATTATAGTATCATTTGAATTTATTAATTCTAAATTATCATTTAATTCATCACTACTATTTTCACTATCATTACTACTATAATCACTTTCATTTAATTTATTTAAACTTAAATTATATTCATTAATTTCATCATCATCATCATCTGATAATCCAAGTATACCTGATCCATTTCTTAATATTGCTTCAGGAAATGCAATATTTGATGTATCTGCATGTGATTCAAATGTTGTATCATTAAATCTTCCAATTTCATTATCGATATTTGAATAATCTTCCATACCATCATCAAATTCAGCAGGATTGTTATCATTATATGGAATTTTTTCAATTTGTGATTGTAATTGTGATTGTGATTGTGATCGTACCTGTGATTGTGATTGCGATTGTGATTGCGATTGAGTTAATTGTACTGTATCATCAAAATATGATGAATCAGACATATCAATTGATGGTATATTAGTTATAAAACTACTTGATTGATTATGTACAAATTT
The DNA here is from genome assembly GCA_030574395.1 of Pichia californica. Lineage (NCBI taxonomy): Eukaryota > Fungi > Ascomycota > Pichiomycetes > Pichiales > Pichiaceae > Pichia > Pichia californica. The sequence continues at coordinate 16,065 of JAJMEW010000227.1, read as the reverse complement.
TGCAAATGATCTAACATCTTTATTAATAAAACTTGGAATATTTTTCATTTCTGGAGTTGGTGAAATTGATAATTTATTTGATATTAATAATGATGGTTTATTATTTAAATTAAGAATTGAATTATTCATACTATTATTATTATTATCATCATTATCATTATTATCGGTTAAAATTGAATTCATTTCATTATTATTATTATTATTATTATCATTTATATTGTCATCTATATCTAAAATTGAATTAATTGGAGATGAATTATTATTTAAAATTAAAGATTTATTAGATATTAAATTTTTTGATTTTGATTTTGATTTTGATTTCGACCTTGATTTTGATTTTGAATTAAATAATTTACCTAAAATTTTTAAATCTTCAAAAGGATCATAAATATGACGTTGTTTATTCTTTGTTGGTGTTAAGAGAAGTCTATTTCTAATTGGAGTTGTTGACATTTGAATAGCATATTTTGTTAATGGAGTTAATGATTTTTTTGGAGTTTTTGGTGAATGTGGTGATCTCGGAGATCTAAATGGTGATCTTGGAGATTTTCCTGATATAAGAACATTTTCAGCTGCTGTTGTCTGTGCTGTTTGTGCTGATGTTGACTGTCGTTGTGGAGTTGCTTGAACAGACATACCTGATGTCTGAATATCATATAAGTTAATATTGTTATATTGTTGTAAGTAGAGACAATAAGTTAAAATAACAACAACATGAAAACGAAGAATTCAGATTTTCATTTTGTTTTTTGCTTTTTGTTTTTTGCTGTTTTGGGAAATTTGAAATTTCGCGATAAAAAAGTTGATTTTTCGATTTTTCGATTTTTTGATTTTCTGATTTTTCTAAAAATTTTTTTTTTTTGCAAATAATTTATTCTTTTTTGATAAAATTTCTTCTGGTTTTACTTATCAGATAAAAACAACACAAACAAACAATGGGATCTGAAAAAAGAGAACACAAGAAAGAAAAAAAGGAAAAAAAGGAAAAGAAGGAAAAGAAGGAAAAGAAGGAAGAAAAGGAAACGATTGAAAATACTATTGTTGAAGATGTTGAAGGGTTAGAAGATGGTATTGCAATTGATTATAATCTTAGTGAAGATGAAGAAGGAATTGAGATTGATAGTGAAAAGGAAGATAATGAAAATATCAAATCTTCTAAAAAGAGGAAGAATAATGAAATTCAAAAAAGTAAAAAGAAACAAAAAATGGAAGAAGAAAAGGAAAGTAAAAAAAATTTAAGTAGTGAACAAAATGATATTATAATTGAAAAATTAAGTAGTAAAATTCGTGAAATTTTCCCTGAATTATCAGCACTTGAATTATCAGATTATTATCTTAACAAAAAAAATGTAATTGATACAAGTGAGTTTACATTAGAACGTGAATTAATAAATATTAGTAAATTTATTGAAATGTATTTAAATAAATTAATTCCAAGTATTAAAGAATATAAAGCATTAAGAAATAAAATTAAAAAATTTGAAACTAAAAGGAAATTTAATAAGAAATTTGATAAAGAAGTTAAGATTCCTAAACGTAAATTTATACTTATATTATCAATTTCTGCAATTAGATCATGTGATGTACATAGAGCTACAAGGGATATTGAAGGTGGATCAATTAAATTAATTCAAAAAAATCCTATTGGACAAGATTTAAAAATGTTAAAAACTACATGGAGTAGGATATTAAATGCAACTCCATCAAGAGTTGAAAAAATATTAGAAATTTCAAAGATTGATCAAGAAAGAGATTCAAATTCAGGATTTAGTTTAAAAGAAGATGAAATTGAAGCAATTATATTAGATAATTATGTTGATCCAAAATTAAGAAGTGTATTAGAATGTAAGGAAACATTTGAATTAATTAAGAAATTAAAGATTGCAAATCCTGAAGTTAAAGTATATTTGTATTAAATAGTTATAGATTTAATAGACTTTTATAATTGTAAAATATTGTATTGAGAAGACATGAAATTATATAATAATAATAATAATAGTAATAATAGTAATAAAAAGAAGAAGTATAAATAGAATAAATATATGAATCGATAATGATTTATTAGTTATTGATAGAATAATAGAATGCAAATATGAGATTGATAACAATTAATTAATCGAGTAATTAATTTTTTGTAGCTGCAGCTTTATCCCATTTAGCAACTGTTTCTAAAGAATAAGCTTCTCTTGGATTAATAGTTGCAGAATCAGCTTGTTTATAAAAAGCGTATAACACAGCAAAATAACCAGCAAATGCAATAATACCATTTACATGATGATTTTTTGGGGTATGGTACCAACCACCGGTAGGAGGAACGACCCACTTAGGAATGAAATGACCGTGAGACATTGCAGTGTGATGATGTGTGTTGTCTTGTGTGAAGATGTATGTGTTCCAGAGCAGTCAGTGGCAGACCTGCTGGAGGTTGTATCTTGTGTATCCATCCATCCGTTGTGATGTCTGTCTGTCTTCAAAGAGAGGGGAAAACAGCTTTTCTGTTTCTCTGCAGCGCCGAGGGGACACGGGGGGAGGCGTCGATCGACGCAGCACCCGCCCCACGCACCGCTGCACGCCCGCGGTGCCATTTGCAAAATTGAAATTTGAAATTTCAGTTTTCAGTTTTCAGCGCTGAGCATTTTCTTTTTGTTTTCATGGACAAGACATATCACTGCATCTCAAATCACAAACCACTACATGATTCTGGTGTTTCTTTCAGGATAATACCAGCAGATCATCACACGGTACAGCCATGTTTTCATCCAGGACAGCCATTGGTCACAAATCTGCAAGTCGTGTTTGGAATGCTTCCACAAAAATACAAAATAGATTGATTTCTATATCTCCAGCTGCCGTTCAAAAGACAAATCCAAACTCAAATTCAAATAATGAAATAATTTCAAAAAAATATAAATTTTCTTACGAAACAGCTAAAAACAAAAGTATTCAAAATTCTCATTTGTCAATTCCAAATAATAAATTTGATTTTGCAAACTATAATAATAACAATAATGATGATGAAATTACTGAAGAAAATGCAAAATTAATACCTTCAATCGTTTCTTTGCACGCTAGACTTCAATTATCCCCAGATTATAAATATTCAACATTAGTCAAATCTCTTTCATGTCCAATTGATTCAAATTCAAATTTTAATAATCAACAATTATCAATTTTTGGTTCTCATATTTTATCCTTTTATGTATCTGAATATTTATTAACAAATTATCCAAGACTACCCATTTCAATTTTAAAATCAACAATTGATTCTTATATCGGAAATTTCTCACTTTATGATATTGCTAAAAATTCTTGGGGTATAGATGAAGATTCAACTTCAAAATTAGAAAAATATTTATCAAATGAACCTGAATTATTTAAATTTGGTAGATTAAGATTTATAAAAAAAGTAACAAAACCTGAATCAAATATTATCAAATATTCAAATTCAATTAATAATCCATTCGAATTATCAAAATCTGAAGCTTTCGCAAATTCTGTACGTTCAATAATTGCTGGTTTATATATTCATTCCGGTGAAGAATCTGCAAAAATTTTTATTAATGATCATATACTTTCAAGACAAGTCGATATATCTTCCGTATTCGATTTTAAAGAACCAGGTAAATTATTAACAAGATTACTTAAAACTAATAATATGTTATCTCCAACTGTTAGATTAATATCTGAAACTGGTAGATTATCAAATAGTCCCATTTATGTTGTTGGTTGCTTCTCTGGTAATGATTTATTAGCAACAGGTGAAGGTTCTTCTTTAAAAGAAGCTAGGGTTAGATCTTTTGTAAGAGCTTTAAAAGCTTGGTATTTATATAAACCATTGGATGCTAAAGTACCAAGTGATTCTAATTTTAATGGTATGTTTGTTGATGATGGTGAAAAATTCTATTGATTATTTGCATTTATAATTTATTTATATAAACTCCCCCCTCCCCTGTATATATTATACATATATTTTATAAAATATTTAATAAAGATTAGAAACATTAAATTAAATTAAATTAAATTATCATACTTCATGTCATGCCCACAAAATCTCTTAATTTCATCTTTCATACTATCAACAATAACTTCATCAACCAGTTCAATTCCTTTTGAATCACAAATCTTTTCAATAAACATTCGATACATCTCCTTGTAAATTAAATAACTATTCATACGAATAAAACTATCTTCATTATCACATCCACGATTAATTATACGTTCAATCATAAAAATATCTTCACAATCAACTTGATTATTTCTCATTTTATCTAAAATACTTTTCAATATAACTTCTTGCATTCTTAATTTAAATTGATGAATTTTATTAATACCAACTAAAATTTTAATATTTAATAATTCAACAATTTCAAAAATACATAAAAATAATTCATCTGTTGAATCTTCAATAATTTCATTTAATTTAGATATAATTGATCCATTAATTTTATCAGGCCAAATTTCATAAAAAAATCTAATTACTGCCAATACTTCAATCTTATATTCACTATTCATTTGTTCAATCATTTCATTAAATATCTTATCATGATCTAAAGAATCTGTATTTTGTAATATCCAAATAAATTTATTTTCACCTTCAATATTATCAACTTCTTTATATTCAATAAGTTCATTTATAATCAAACTTAAATAACCTCCTATATCTTTACCTTCATCAATTGTTAATTGATTAATATCTGGTGTAGAATCACTTAATATTGATTTATCTTTTTCAAGCATTGAATAATCATTATCTTCTTGAATTGGTGGTTCTTTACCAATCATTGAAATATCTTCACCAAATGTTTTTTCTATAGATAAAACATCATCAGCATCTTTTTCGTGAGTTATAATTGAAATATTATTTTCATTTTCTTTTTCATCTTCATCATCTTCATCATCTTCAACTTCATCTTCAACTTCAACTTCAACTTCATCTTCTAGTACTTTATCATATTTAGTTTCCAAATGAATATTATTGGTATCTAAATTTATATCATTGATATCTGAATCAATATGATTGGTATTTGAATCTATATCATTGGTATTTGAATTGATCTGTTCTAGTTCATTTTTAGATTCATCATCATTTTCTTCATTTTCAATTTCACTAATCAGTTCATCAACACCAACACTTTTTTCACCGTCTAGTTTAAGTTTCACATTCTCATATTCAAACAGATCATTCGTCTTTCTTTTTGGAAATATCATGGTAAAATCATTTACAATCTTGCTTTCAGAATTATTATTAGCAATATCATTGAATTCTCCATTTTCTGACTTTACATCATGATCACCATCATCATTCCCTCCATCCATATAATCATCTTCATCATTATGCTTTCTAATTTTTGGAACAACTTTGGTCATTTCATCAATATTTTCATCAAATTCATCCTTATTAATTTTAATAGGTGAAAATTTTGATACATCAACAACATCATTAAGATTAATATCTTCATCTCCATCTTCAATAATATTTAATGCATTACAAATATCATTTCTTAAAATTGAATTATTGATTTCTTTAATTGATCTTCTAAATAGATCATTATATTCTTGTAAACATAAACAAAATGTAACAACAAGTTTTTCTTTAGTTAAATCATCATTAATAATCCCAAAACTTGTAATTAAACATTCAAAAATACTAGATAACAGATATGATTTTATAATATCTTTCTTTAATATAATCAATCTATTAAATATTTTTAATATAGAATTAATAATATTAAATTTATTCTTAATATATTGAAATGATAAATTTATATTATCAACTTTTGATGCATCTGTAGCAAAATTTAAAATATTAATTATTGAAAGACAAAGATCTTCTAATGATAAATTGTTAATAATAAAATCAATTCTTTTGTAATCTTCAGATTTAATTAGGTATAAGCAAAACAATCTGAGAATATTTTCTGTTGAAATATATGTGGAAATTTTGCTAAAATAATTCTCATTTCCAGTAAGAAAAATAATTTCAAATACTTCTGAATTGATAATTGTTAAATTATTCAAAGCACCATGAAATTTTATTGTTAAAGATGAATCATTTTCATTTAAAAGTTTTTTAAACCCTTCATCTTGAATTATTTTAGATTCGGATGTAATTTCTTCATAAATAATATTTTCCCTTTTAATTCTACCAGTAAAATCATCAATAGAATCTTCATTATTTATCATTTCAATTTCTTTAGTAATGATTGGAGTTGTATGATGTCTTAATGTTTGACGTTGTTGTGATTGATGTGATTGAGATTGCTGTTGTTGTTGTTGTTGTTGTGGTTGTTGATTTAACTGTTGTAATGGCTGCTTATTCATATTTTTCTGTAATAATTTATTTTCATCTAATGATTCACTTCTATTTGACTTTCTAGCTGATTCAAATGGAACTTGAATATTTTCTTTCTCTCTTTGTTTTATTATAAAAGGGGGTGTTGATTCTTTAACTTGAATTGATTTAAAAGAATCTTTAGAGTTAGATGATCTAAAATTTGATTTCAAAATATTATCATTACTATTAATAAATACAGATTTTGATCTTTCTAATGCTTTAACAGTTCCATAATCTAATCTTTTCATAATTTTATCTTCATATGATGGCTCAAATTCACAAAGTGTCCAAAATGCTTTTCTCATAGCTTCTTTAACTTGTGGTATTGGATCAGATAATCCTCTAAATAAAATATTATCAATTGATTCAAATAAAAATTGATTATTATCAGAATTATTTGGATCATAATATTTCAAACAAATTAATTCAATCCAATTTCCAATATAAACACGAGGTTGAATATTTTTTTCTTGAATAGTTTGATTTAAAATTATGAAAACTTTTGGATTTAAATTAGTATATAATAATAATGCAATAATTGCAACATTTGCATTTTGATGTTGCATAATTTTTCTTGCTGATGTTAATTTTAATAAAATAAGTAATAAAGGTTCAATAATTGTAAAATCTAATAAAGATCCTGCATAAATAGCCAGTTCTTTACATAATTGACATGAATTATTAGATAAAGTTGTTCTTAATGACATCATTCCCTTTGGTATAGAATCTTTAATTCCTTTTAAAAAATTTATAAAAATATCAATATGTAATAAAAAACTCTTCCCACGAAGAATTTGTCTTAATTTAATTATTAATAATTGTCTATTTTTCCAATTTTTTTCTGTTTCTTTACCATCAAAGCTTAGTTCAAATTCATTTAATAAAGATTCAAATATTAAAACATCATCAATTTCTATTGAAATTAATGAAGAATCATCTATATTCCAATTTGGAGTTTGATCTAAAATATAATTAAGTTTATTTTGTATAAAAGATGGATCAATTAATTCTTGTGATTCATGATTAATTATATTATAATATTTTTTATATAATGATAAATCAATTGATTTTAAAAGATTTGTAATTATATTAGTTGATATATTAAATGTAATTAAATCATTTAATAAATCTGATTTAGCTGTATTATTATTTGGATTTACTTCAGTAAAATATAATTTAATTAAATCATTTGATTTGGAAGATATTGTAAAATTAGAAGATTTAAGTAATTTAACTAAACTTGATAATAAAGGTTTAAATGAAAATATAAATTTAGAAGAAGGTTCAATTATTTCATAAATAATATCCAATGTAGATATTTGAATTTGTAAATCATTATTAAATAAACCATCTGTTATTAAATAATGTATTATTAGATCTATATTTTTAGGAGAAGATCTAAGACATGTTCTCAATGATTTCAATGCAGTTAATCTTATTGAATCTTTATTATCTTTTAATCTATTAAGTAGAAATGGTATAATTGGATTATAAATCTGAGTCAATACAGTATGATCTTGTATGCTAATTCTTTTAATTAAATGGCAAAGTGTTCCAAATGATAAAATAGATAATTCTCTTGTATCATAAGTTTCTATAAGAAAATTTACATAAGACAACGATAAGTTCAGATCGACTAAATTTCTTTTAATGTATTGTTTGAAATTAGTAATGGCGTTTTCGATTGTTTGTAAATCATTTGACGATGCAGATTCAAGCATTAAATCCCCTGCATTATACTCGTTTGAATGCTGCATAATAATCCAGTAGTAAAAAGCAGTTGTCTCCAGCGATGTATCAAACAATACAGCTGTGTTTAAAAGAAAGACAGTGGAATGCAAGTGAAAATGTAAATGTAAACAAGACAAATAAAGAAATTCACTTTTCACTTTTCGCCCGTTTTCAGCCTTTGCGCACACGTTTCCCAATTAGGCAACTAATGATTCACAAGTCATAACGATTCATTACGATTCATGATACACGGGAACTGTACTGGCTTGTGTGTCTCCACTGCTGCTGCTGTTGCTGTTGGAAATCCAGTGTTGAAGTAACAACCCACCGGCATTACTAGGTTGGCTGAAACCAACTTGCCAATGTGTAAGTCGTTTTCCTGGAACACCATATTCAAGTAATGAATCTAACATAAATTCTGCAAGGTGATTTCTTCTATATTCTTGACTTACAAAAATTCGGGATACACCAAATTTTAATTTTAGTTCTGGTTTATTTATATCAATTGCAGATGTTTTAATATCCATATGAAATCCTTTTAAATGTTCAAATGATTTGGGAGGTGAAAAAGTAGTTGTTATTCCTATACTTCTATATGTATCTAATAATAAATCATGACAAATTAACAAAATAATTTTATTATTGAATAAATTTCTTTCCCAATCCTTAAAATTCCGTTTATTATCATTCAACCATTGAATATTAACAATTTTCAACATATCTGCAACTAATTTAATAATTTGTTGATCTTCATATGATACAATAAAACAATAAATCTTTTTATTTTTCAAATTAAGTTTATTTTCATTATATTTAAATAAAATTTTCTTTCCATTCAATTTTAATTTATTAAATATAGTTTTAGTTATTTGCAATCCTAAGATTCTTTGATTATGAAAGATATCATGTTGTTTTATAGTTTCTTTCATTGACTTTATAAATTTAAAACCACACTCTCCACATGTGACTTCATCTAGTTTATTATACTTGATTAGGAAAGTTGATTGAATCAATGCTGGCTTCTTCTTTTTCTTCTTCTTGTTAATCCCACTTCTTAAATCATCCCTTGCCATCAGTATAGGATTTCAATGTTGTGCAATGTCGAAAAGAAAATAAAATAAAACAGCCACTAACTAATAGTTAATAACTAGCAATCAGCTGAATTGCTTAGGAAACACAACAAAATTGTTGACGCGGAGAATTATTTTTGCTAAAAAAATAAATTTTCAATTTTTCATTTTTCATTTAATTTCATTTCATTTCAGTTTCCATTGATAATTAATATAGTTATACACTTTATCTTTAAAAAATATACAAACAAATCGACTTATAAAATATGTTCTCTAAAATAGTCAAACGTTCTTTACATTATGATGCTGATATTGCATTAAAACTTTCAAATTCTGCATATCATCCAGTTATTGTTGTTGGTGGTGGTCATGCAGGTATTGAAGCAGCAACAGGATCTGCACGTATTGGAATTCCAACTACATTAATTACACCAAGTTGGGATAATATTGGAACTACCAGTTGTAATCCTGCATTTGGGAGGCATCGGAAAAGGTACATTGCTTAAAGAAATTGATGCACTTGATGGTGTATGTCCAAGAATTGTTGATAAATCTGGTATTCAATTTAAAATTTTAAATAGATCAAGGGGTGCAGCAGTTTGGGGTTATAGAGCACAAATTGATAGAGATTTATATTTAAATGAAATGCAAAAATTTATTAAAAATTATAAAAATTTAAAAATTATTGAAAATAAAATTGAAGATTTAATAATTGATTTTAAAAATAATGATCAATTAGGTAGACCTTATGGAATTATTAAAGGTGTTGTTTTAAAAGATGGTAAATTATTAAAATGTGATAAAGTTGTAATTACAACTGGTACATTTTTAGATGGTGAAATTCATATTGGATTAAAATATTGGCCAGCTGGTAGAATTAATGAAATTTCAAGTTTAGGATTAAGTAAAACATTTAAAAAAATTGGATTTATGATGGGTAGATTAAAAACTGGTACACCACCACGTATAAGTGGTAAAAGTATTAATTATAATTTAGTTTCAAAAGAATTTGGTGATAATCCACCAGAACCAATGAGTTTTTTAAATGAAAGACCAGATATTAAAAATCAAATTTTATGTTATGGAACTTATACAACTGGAAAAGTTAAAGATTTAATATTAAATAATCTTGATAAATCAATTCATATTAGAGAAAGTGTTAAAGGTCCAAGATATTGTCCATCATTAGAATCTAAAATTATTAGATTTAAAGATAAAATTCAACATAGAGTTTGGCTTGAACCAGAAAGTATTAATCAAGAAGAGAATGATATTATTTATCCTAATGGAATTTCAATGACAATGCCTGAAGATATTCAATTAAAAATTTTAAAAAATATAATTGGATTAGAAAATGTTAAAATGTTAAAACCAGCATATGGAGTTGAATATGATTATATTGATCCAAGAGAATTAAATAGAACTTTAGAAACTAAATTAATTTCTGGATTATATTTAGCTGGTCAAATTAATGGTACTACTGGATATGAAGAAGCTGCATGTCAAGGTATAATTGCAGGTATTAATGCTGGATTAAGTTATAAAAATGAAGGTAAAGAATTAATTTTAGATAGAAGTGATGGATATATTGGAGTTTTAATTGATGATTTAATTACAAAAGGTGTTAATGAACCATATAGAATGTTTACATCAAGATCTGAATTTAGAGTTAGTGTAAGAGCAGATAATGCAGATTTAAGATTAACAGAAAAGGGTAAAGAATTAGGTTGTATTAGTGATGAAAGGTGGATAAATTATTGTAAAGATAAAGCATTATTTGATTATAGTATTGAAAAATTAAAAGATTTTAAAATTAGTTCAATTAAATGGAATGAAAAATTAAATAAAGTTAATATTGGTAATGATTCTAAGTTAAAATCAGGATATGATATATTAAAATATCAAGGTTCAAATATTGATGATATAATTAATATAATTAATGATGAAAAACTTAATGAAATTAATTGTAGAATTAAAATGAAAGTTACAGTTGAAGGTAATTATAGTGGATATATTAAAAAGGAGAAAGAATATATACGAGCTTTTAAAGCGGATGAAAATTTGAAATTACCAGTTAATTTTAATTATAATAGTATATCTGCATTATCAACAGAAGTTATTACAAAATTAAATGAGAATAGACCCGAAACTATTGGTCAAGCTAGACGAATAGAAGGTATTACACCTGCTGCGATTTTTGAACTTTATCGTATTAGTAGAAAGTGAATGAAAAACCATGTATATACGTATATATTATATATTGAAATAATCTATTAATTATATAGTATAAAAGGAATAAATAAAAAGAGATATATAATAGAAAGAGTAAATAAATAAATAAATAAATGAATAAATGAATATTTGATATGATCGAGTAATAGTACTAATTATAATATAATTATTATAATTGTTATGTTATGTTTTGTTGTGTATCAAGTTTTTGTGAGATGTGATATTATTGAATGAAAATTTGTTATGAGATTAAGAATCATTTTATTGTTTAAGTAATAATTCATTTCTCTTTTCTTCATCTATTTTTTTGAATGCTTCATATTGTGATTGAACAGTGGAGAATCCTAAAGCCGTGTTTCTCCAATCATTAAATGAAGCTCTTATACCTAAACCTAAATTTCTATCAGCTTCCCATAAAGCAAACATTCCAACAATGGAAGCAGCAGCAACGGGTTGTCTGATGAAGAAGAAGAGAAGGACCGCAGGTCTGTATGTGACTAAGAATGGCATTGTGTTGTGTGTTAGGTAGCAGGGTGTGATCAAACAGAGAAGAAAGGGTACATCAACTGAACCTTTGTACTGTACTGTACTGTAATGTATTGTATTGTCATAATCAAAATGAGCTCGTAGCAGAAAGAGAGGGGAGCAGTAGAAAGAGAAAACGAAAAACGTTTTGCTGGCGGACAGTGCGGTGCACGGGTGTGTCTGTGCATCTGCTGCTGCTTACGTAACCCCGCATACCGCTGCACACTTCCCAATGGGGCAACACAGACATCATGAATATCTAGTGTATCTATTATCAGATGATTTTAGGGGTTTGCACCTTACCTCCTAGTTCATGGGGTTTGCTACCTGGTTTGGCTGTTTGTTCTTAGGACATGGAGGTGATGGCTGCTGGCAGTATCGTTCCATATAAATACAAGGGAATTCCCACTATGGCTGCCTACATTGGCTTGTAACTATTAATACGATATATGTACATACAGATGGCTTTTTGGTAATTCAAAATCAAACAAATATATATATAAACACATAATAAATGAAGGTCACATCCAATATCAATGCTCCAAGACTTGGACCAAGACTTGGACCAAATCCATGGGTTGTAGGATATCTAAGACATATTCCAAGAATTGGTGGTTGGGCAGTATCACTTGGTGTCTTCTTTGCTTGGCCATTGATTTTTTCTGAACCTAATAAAAGAGGTTGGTATGCTGTATAGTTTAGAGAGAGAGAGAGAGAGAGAGAGAGTTAGCATTACCTACAGTTGTTTGTTCATTAAGTTTTTTTTACATTTAGCTTCACTTTGTATATTTATAAATATTTCCTGAATCTATGTTATTTTGTTTATAAAGGTTTATAATCGATACATGAATATATGATCATATATATAAATATCGTCAAGTGTATACTTGTAGTATTATGCCGTACTCCATATTCTGCTTGCTACCATTAACAGAAATCAGGAGATAAAAGATCCTCTTGTTAGAAGATCCCGTTTCATTTTAAAATCAGAATGCTTTATTTAAGACAGTATCAGCTTACTATAATGTATAGAATACAACGTATATATATATATATATATGTGTGTTTCATGTGTTGCTGTGTTATGTGTTTGTGTAACATTTAACATGTCAGTGGTATTTTCGCATTTATTTATTTCTTTGATTTTCTCATTTATTTATTTATTTTTATTTGTTTTTTATTTTTCAGTTTTCACTTTTTAACGAAACGGAAAATGGAAAATGGAAAATCCATAAACTTAAGCAACTTAGCGTATAAACTTGGTTAACACACAATTATAGTTAACCTGCTGTACTGGCTAATTAGATATCATCTAAAGTATATTCATACACAGGTACTCTTATTTCAATGGATGTATCACAATTACATGACTGCTTTTTAGGATCTTTACAAGCAGATCCACAAATTAGACAAAATGCAGAAATTCAATTAAAAAAATTTAGTTCAACAATTGGATTTTTAGGTGCTTGTTTAGATATTCTATCATCTGAAAATGTTCAACCAATTGTTAAACAATCATGTTCAATTTATTTTAAAAATTTAATTATTAAATTTTGGTCAAATAATTCAATTATTGATAATGATGAAAAGCCAATTATTAGAGAAAGATTAATTTTAATTATGACAAAATTAGATAAAACTTTAAGAAATCAATTATTACCTGCATTAAATCAAATAATTAAATATGATTATCCAAATGATTGGAATAATTTATTAGATAATATTTTACATTTAATTAATAATTCAAATAATGATATTAATTCTTTATATATTGGAATTTCATCATTTGCTGAATTATGTAGAAATTTTAGATGGAAACATAATGAACAAAGAAATCAATTATTAGATCCAATAATTATTAATTTTTTCCCAAGTTTACTTAATATTGGTAAACAATTAATTTCAAATGATAAATTATTAAATAATTTTGAAGCATCAGAAATTTTAAAATTAATTATTAAATGTTATAAATTTGTAATTTATTTAGATTTCCCATTACCATTAAGAGATAATCAAAATTTAATTAATTGGATTACATTTCATGTTGAAATTATAAATTTAAATTTTTCAATTAATTCATTATCTGGTTGGATTAAATCACAAAAATGGTGTTATCATAATTTATTTAGATTATTTCAAAGATATGGTACAAAATCTTTAACTTCAAAATTACAATATGATGAATTTAGAGAAAATTTTAAAATTAATATTTTACCACAATTAATTAATGTTTATATTGAAAATTTGAAAAAATGGTTAATTAATGAAAAATTTTTACCTGATTCAAATATGTATTATTTAATTTCATTACTTGAACAATGTTTATTAAAAAAGAATACATTTAATTTAATTGAACCACATTTAAATTTTATTATTGTTGAAATTTCATTTAAAATTTTTACACCAAAAGATGAAGATTTAGAATTATTTAATGATGAACCTGAAGAATATATTCATAAAATTTTTGAAGTAATTGATACTGATACAGCTGAAGATGCATTACATTCATTTTTATATACATTAGTTGAAAAAAAGAATAATTATTTAACTCCAATGTTTGAATTTTCAATTTCAAAATTTAATGAATTAAATTCAATTCCTGAAAATTTAGAAATTGCAAAAGCAAAAGAAACTTTAATGAAATTTTTATCACCAATTTCATTTTCATTATCAAAAGATTCAAATCCAATTTTTAATAATATTGAACCATTTATTAATAATTTTATAATACCAAATTTTAATTCAAATTTTAATTTTCTTAAGGCAAGATGTTGTAATTTTATTTCAAAATTTGATACATTAAATATTAAAGATTCAATTACAATTGAAAATTTATTTAATGGTATTATATCATGTTTTTCAGATGATAATAATGGATTACCAGTTCAAATTGAAGCATCATTAGCAATTCAATCATTTATTACATTTGATAAATTTAAAGAATTATTAGAACAATTAATTTTACCAACAATGCAAAAATTAATGGAATTATCAAATAAATTTGATTCTGATATTTTACCAGCTGTAATGCAAGAATTAGTTGAATCATTTCCTGAAAAATTAGAACCATTTGCAGAACAATTAATGGAACAATTAACAATTAAAGTAATTTCATTATTGAAATCAATTGGTGAAATTTATAATAATAATGGTAATAATAATAATAATTATGATGATGATGAATTTGATGATGATTCATTAGTTAATGATAAAACTTCAACTGCATTAGGTATATTAAATACAATGATTACAATTTTATTATATTTTGAAAATTCTGCTGAAATTATTAATAAATTAGAAATTCATTATTCAAAAGTAATTAAATTAATTTTTAATGAAAAAATTGAAGATTTTTATGCAGAAGCTGGTGAATTAATTGAAAATTCATTATTTTTAACTAGAAATGTATCACCAATTATGTGGTCATTATTTAATGATTTTATTAATTGTTTATTAGATGATGAAGATATTACATTATATTTAGAAGATGCATTACCATCATTAAAAAATTATTTAATTTATGGTAATGAAATGATTAAATTAAATAATGAAATTCAAGAATCATTTTTTAAATTAATTTTATGTGTATTTCAAATGGATTTTGATGAAAATGATGATTTTGGTTCAAATGATTTATTATATATTGGAGATTTAAGTACAAATTTTATTTTATCATTAGATTTAACAATTTCAAATAAATATTTACCAATTTTAATTAATTATTCAT
The DNA here is from genome assembly GCA_030574395.1 of Pichia californica. Classification (NCBI taxonomy): domain Eukaryota; kingdom Fungi; phylum Ascomycota; class Pichiomycetes; order Pichiales; family Pichiaceae; genus Pichia; species Pichia californica. The sequence goes on along the minus strand of JAJMEW010000227.1, from coordinate 446 downwards.
GTAAATATTTAATTGAAGTTGAAGAAAGGTTAAAATTAAAGAGTAAAAAATATAAAATTCAATTATTAGATATTATAATTTCATCATTAATTATTGATCCAAATTTAACAATTAAAATATTAATTGAAAATAATCAATTAGAATTATTTTTTAGTAATTGGTTTTCATTAACAAATGATATTAAAAGAGTATTTGATTTAAAATTATCAATTTTAGGTTATATTTCATTATTAAGTATTGATTTAAATTTATTAAATAATTTAAGGTTAACAAATATTTTAAATTCATGTGGTAATAATCTAATTAAATTATTTATTAAAACTCCAAAAGCTATTAAAGATTTAGAGAAGAAACGTGCAGAATATTCAGAGAAATCATGGGCACATGAGCAAACATTTTCAATTAATGCAATTGGAGATGATGATGATGATGATGATGAAGATGCT
>JAJMEW010000226.1:0-52336 GCA_030574395.1 Pichia californica | reverse complement strand
TTTACACAATCAAATTTATTAAGAATACAACCAATATTCTTACATTCTAAAAGAAGCCGTTCTAGTATAGTGGTCAGTACACATCGTTGTGGCCGATGGGACCCAGGTTCGATTCCTGGGAGCGGCATTTGTTTTTTTAACTTGAAAAAAAAGTTATTAATGTATTTTATCTTTTTATTTTGAATTGTTTTACATTTTAATTATAGTTTAGTAATTGTTAATAATTAATTAAAATAACTATATATGTTTCTTATACTAAAAAAAGTAAGAGAAATATATAAATATATATATCATAAGAATACATACTATAAAAATGTGTATTTATTTTGTTTAAAAAAAGACCCGAGAAAAGCAAAAGCAAAAGTAAGATAAATGCGAGAAATTGTAATTAAAATAAGCATATTAAAAAAATGAATGAAAACCGTGATGTTAAAACTTCGATTTGATTGACTTTAAAATTGAAAGTTGAGAATAAAGTAAAATAAAATAATGTAAAATGAAATAAAATAAAGTTGTAATAAAGGGTCCGGTAAGATATGACTATATATATTTCTCTTTTATAAAATGTAAACCAAAACCAGATAAGGATATTAAGAAAGAAAAAAAAATGTTATTATTATTGTAAATGTTTTTGTGATAAGCGCTGAAACCCATGTAAATTATATTTATAGTTGTAAAATTGAGATGATGATAATATTATTATATTATTAAAGGTATTTTTGGAAATGTGATTCATTAAACCAACCGACTTTTTCGAAAGATGCAAATAAACGACTTGCTTTATTAACATCAATTTTACAAGATTTTTGAGCATCTGTTCTTCTAAAAGGTAAATTATATCTCATTCTTTTAACTTTTTCTTGAAATATTCTTCTTTTAGAATCTAAATAAACAGCACAAGGTAATCTTAAAATAGAAGCTAAAACAACTTCTGCTGGATGTAATTCGTTAACTAAAGGATCATTTGATAAATCCATAGATTGTCCTTTCCAATCTGTTTTCAAACATTTGTTATTATTTGGTAAAGTATCAAAAGGAGGACAAAAATCTTCAATTTTTTTGTAATCATAATTATAAATAACAGGAGTGCAAGTACGTTGTCTTTTCGGAGTTGTTGGATTTGAAATATTTGCCTTTTTCTTAATTGGAGTTGAAGGTCTTGAAATTGATGAAGAATCATAATTTTTATTTTCATCAATTTCTAAATCAAAATTATTTTGACGAACAATACGACGAGTTCTTGGCCTTTCTAATTCTGAATCTGAATTAGAATTATCAATTTGATTTTTAAGAGAATCAAAATTATGACGAATTTGTCTTTGCCTTTTCAAAGTTAAGCTATTATTGTTATTATTATTAATTGAGTTAATGTTGTTAAAGTATGAGTAGGTTGAAGAATAAGAATTAAAAGAATTAAAATTTTTGAATTGATATTGAGATAAAAAATTTAATTGATTTTTCTTAAATCCAGGTTTGTTTAATGATTTATATGGATCAATATGTAAGATAGATGAAGTATTTAATGATTGTAGTTCATGATTTGATTCAATTTCATCATTAATTGGAGAAGAAGCTTGAGAAACATTATCATTATCATTATCATTATTGTTATCATTATTATTATTATCATCATCATTATAATTATTATTTTGAGAAAATGGTTCAGGGGATACGGAAGTAGCGGAATGAATTGGAGATTTTGATTGATTAGATAACACTGGGACAATTGTAGAAGAGTTAAGTTCTAAATATCTTAAATCACTTGTCAGTGGTTTAGAAGCTCTTGGGAATAAAAGAGCAGGTATTGTATCATTATCATCATAATTATTTCTTGTATAAGGAGATAAGGGTGGTGATGGCATATCCATTACAGAAGAAGATTGAGTCATGGAATTGATCATCTTTTTCTCAGGAATATTGGTATTTGTATTAGAAATAAAAGATTGTTGTTGTTGGTGTTGTTGTTGGTGTTGAGGATCGTTCAGTGGAGTCATTGAGTCACGAGCTATTAACGACATAGTAATAGAGTGTCTACCGAGATAAGGAAGGATAAGGGTAGAAGATAATTTAAGATAAGGGTCAAGAAGAGAAAGAAAATAAAAGCAGAAGGAAAGAAAGAAGAAGGAGAAGCAATACAAGAGGATATATGGTAAGGGCAAAAATAATTAACAACTTTGTACTACACAATAATACATATATATTGGTCAGCAAGCTTAAATTTTTTCTGAAATAGAGTCATGAAAAGAAAACAAAAGAAAAGATTGGAAAAAAAAATTTAAAATTTAGATCGATAAAAATTTTTTTTAGCACCCAAACAAGCAAAAAAAAGAAACGAGAAAAAGGAAAAAATCGAATCCGCCGGGGAACGCAGCGGGGAAAGGGTTCCGTCTTTTTCTTTTCCACACTTCACACGACCCTTGCAGTCAAGAGATAGAAGCTCAATAGTGAGAGACTTGACATCATGTATGTATATATTTGCGTTACAGGTATAAGTAGATCAATATACCTATCTCATCCGTTTTTATAGCTCTGTAACTGTGTATTAGAGTTTCAAGTTTTAGATTGTGGCTGCTGAATGTCAATTGCCAAACTAAGCTTAAATTGGTGCTAGTTTTTGCTAGTGCGAATTTCGGAGTTTGTCGTTTATTGAGATGGTGGCGCAGCCAAAAAATGTGACGGATTATCAGAATATCACGCGACAAAGAAATGCGCCACACCATCTGCGTTTTTTTTTTTCTCTTTTTCTCTTTTCTCTTTATCTTTAAATTCTTTACATACCAATCTAAACGTATATGTTTTCACATTTGAATTGCTTCTGTAACCTGTATCTATATTCATGTATGATGTCTTCTACTCGATATTGTTAAAAATGTTTTGAAATCCTATCATAAAAAACTTATACATATATATATATATATAGTACTTACTTAGTAGTTGCAATTTTCAATCAATTTCCTCTTCGTCCACCTTCCTAATTGGGTACCATTTCCACGCGTATCAGTTTCCAAATTTGGACAACCGACAGCCGTTAACACCACTAAACTGAAAACTGCCTGAAATCAAAGATCTATTTTGGTCTTCGATTTTATCGCAAGTTACGTTAAATATCGAGCAATATCACCATCTATTTTTATTGCAAACTTATTTGTACATTTATATATCATTTTCATCTTGTTTTCTCTCCCTATTATATATACATATTTTTTCTTTTCTAATAATCAAAACTCATCATTAAATAAATGACAGTTACAACTCAAAAAAGAAAATTATTAATTGGTGTCGATGTTGGTGGAACCAATTCTGATCTAGTTGTTTTAGATCCTTCAAAATTAAACAATCCAAAGAGTTGTGTTATTGCTTGGCATAAAACTGTAACTACACCCGATGTATCTGTTGGTATTGAAAGGGCAATTAAAACTGTACTTGAAAATCCACAAAATCAAATATCAAAAGATGAAATTATTTCAGTTTCAATTGGTACTACTCATTTTATTAATGCAGTTATTGAAAGAGATGCAAATAGATTAGAAAAAGTCGCTGTTATTAGATTATCTGGTCCTTATGGTAGAGGTTTCCCACCTTTTGGTGATTTTCCAGAAGATTTAGCTCAAGTAATTCATGGTTATCATGTTTATCTTAATGGCGGTTGTAGAGTTGATGGTAAAGATATTCAACCTTTAGATGAAGAAGGATTACGTACTCATGTTTCTAAAATTAAAGAATTAGGTATTTCTTCAATTGCAGTTGTTGCTACTTTTGCAAATATTAATCCAAAAATGGAATTAAGAGCAAAAGAAATAATTGAAGAAGTTTATCCTGAATGTGATATTGTATTATCACATACAATTTCTGGTCTTGGTTTTGTTGAAAGAGAAAATGCAACTGTTTTAAATGCTTCAATAAAAAAATTTGGTAGAAAAATTATTAAATCTTTTGTTCATGCAACAAAAAATTTAGGTTTAAATTGTACTGTTTTATTATCACAAAATGATGGTACTGTATTATCTGTTGCTGATGCTTTAGAAACCCCAATTAGAACATTCTCTTCTGGTGCAACTAATTCAATGAGAGGTGCCTCTATTTTATGTTCTCATGATCCTGAAATTAAAGATAAAAATGTTATGGTTTGTGATGTTGGTGGTACTACTACTGATGTTGGACAATTACTTGCTTCTGGATTCCCAAGACAATCTGCTGTTTATTCTTATGTTGGAGGTGTCAAAATGAACTTTTCAATGCCACATGTTGAATCTATTGGTTTAGGTGGTGGTTCAATTGTCAGATATGAAAATGAAACTGGTAAATTAACAATTGGTCCAGATTCAACAGGTGCAGATATTATTAACAAAGCAATTCTTTTTGGTGGTGAAACAATTACAACTTCTGATGTTACACTTTCTAAATATTTAGATTCTTGTAAAGTTGAAGAGTTACCATCAAGTATTTATATGGGTAAACCAGAAAATGTCATTAATAAATTCTCTACTGATTTTAAAATTAAATATACAAATGTTATTCAAAAATTATTAGAAAAAATTATTGATAAAATGAAAACTTCAGCTGCTCCAATTCCAGTTATTTTTGTTGGTGGTGGTTCTTTTATTGCTCCAGATTACTTAGAAGGTGCATCTAAAGTTATTAAACCTCCTTTCTATCAAGTTGCTAATGCTGTTGGTGCTGCCTTGGGTAAAGTTTCAACATCTGTTTCTGAATTTAGAACTACTTCAGGTTTAGAAAAAGATAGATTAGATGCTATTGATGAAATCACAGAAAGAGCAATTAAAGATGTTGTTAAGAAAGGTGCTTTACCTTCAAGTGTCACTGTTGTTAACATTGTCTCTGATGCTGTACCATATTTGGAAAATGTTTATCAATTTGAAGTTAAAGTTGTTGGTGATGTTGATTATGAAAATTCAATTATTAACGCTAGTGATTTCGATGAATCAGCTGAAGAATTATATGTTACTGAAGAAGTTTTCAAAAATGTTAAAGTTTCAAAGAAAGAAAAGGTGGAGTTTGACTATGTTAATTATGTTCCACACGTTGAAGATGGAATTTGGTATATCAGTGAGGCTGATGTTGACATGATTGGTATTGGTAGTTATATTCTTGGTTGTGGTGGAGGAGGTGATCCAAACAGTGAAATTATTGAGTTAAAACATTTATTAAAACAAGGTAAGACTATTAAAGTTGTAACGTTAGATAAATATTCAGAAATGACAAATGGTAAAGGAAGAGCAACAAATGCATCATATTGTGGTTCCCCAACTATTTCAGGTGAAAGATTACATGCTAATGATCTTTTGGAATGTATTGAACTTATTGAAAAACTTGAAGGTAAAAAAACAGAAGCACTTTGTAATTGGGAAATTGGTGGCTCAAATGGCTTAAGTGGTTTATGGTGTGCTTGCAAATTAGATCTTCCATTTGTTGATATAGATACTTTGGGTAGAGCTTATCCAACCATTTGGCAATCCATTGCTTCTGTTGTCAACAATTATAAAGCTTACCCTTATGCAACTCTATCAAATGGTAATGGTTACAAGATTACTTTTAATGAAGTTGGCGATGACTTTCAATTGGAAGATGCATATCGTGATTGTTTAGCTCGTCAAGGTTGTCATGGTGGTTGTGCTAATCCTTCTTGTGATATTGATCAATTAAGAAAAGAAAACATTTTAGATACAGTTTCATTATCATGGAGAATTGGTAAAGCAGTTATGATTTGTAGAAAGTCTTCAGATTTAGATAACATTCCATTAAGAGTTATTGATGCATTTGGTGGTCCAAAAGCTGCAAAATGTTTAATGACAGCAAAAATTATGGGTGTTGAAAAGAAATTAAAAGGTGGTTATGGTTATGGTATTGTAGTTTTAGAAGGTTTAGATGAAGAAAAGAGTAACCTCAGAATTCCATTCAAAAATGAAAATATTGTTGTTACTAAAACAGAAAATGATGGTTCTGAAACTGTTTTGTGTTCAGTTCCAGATTTGATTACATTAATTGATACAGATGGTAATGCTGTTGGTGTTCAAGATTATAGATATGGTTTGATTGTTTATGTTATGGTTTTCTCTCCTGCAAAAGAATGGTCAACTCCAGAAGCCATTGAAAGTGGTGGACCAAAAGGTTTTGGTGAAACATTTGAGCATATTGAGTACAAACCAGTCGGTGAGTTTGTTCCAACTGTTCCAGTCTCTAAACAATATAATAAAAAATAAACTAGAAACTTTGTTTTTATAACTTTTGCAACTAAAAACCAAAAAGTATATATATATATTAATGAAACTCATAATTGTTTAACAAATGTATACATACCTAAATTAACATAAAATCCATTTCTGGATCAATAAGTTTTTCATATTCATTCATATCAATAACCTTCTTGATATGCTCTAATCTATTTAATGCATTATCAACAACATAAATACCATTCAAACGTAATGAATAAATTACATCGTAAAAGCATTGATATAAACCAGATTCTTTTGAAAGAAGTGCAACCAATGCACTTTGATATATTGGCCAATTCACAGAAACAATGTAATAGTATGGAATTGAGTAAATAACTTCAAGAATTTGCTCCAGCAAATTAACAAAAAACTCATTTGGTTTATTACCCACAAAGAAGAATTCTAAGTATAGTTCTAGTGCTAACCTCGTCAACTTATCATTATTTTGAAGTGTAAATCTCATTTGATAATCTGCGGTTTCTTTTACCTTATAACAAGATTTCAACGCTTTAACTTCTAGCACTAATTCTAAACCTATTGATTTTAACTCCGCAGCTAAACTTTTGTTGGTATTAGTAAATTTAAAAACTAAGACATTGTTTCCACATAATTTAATACCCCTACTTTCAAATTCCATGAGAGCACAACGCAACTTTACCATAATTGGTTTTAATTCTTGGCAATGGCCTCCAATTAAAGAAATATTATTATTTAGCATAACAATACTATCTTTATCACATTCATTATTTTCTAGTGACATGCTATTGGTAATATGAAACCCATTATTAGAAGTTAGCTGACAACAAAATTCAATATTAAAAAACCATTCCTTTAATATGTCAAACAATACATTTGCAGCTTGATCAAATTCATTATTTGGATCCCTCATAGGTTGCATTGATAAACTTTTGAGTAATAATTGATAACTACCTTTCAGATGAGTTTTCCAAATTTTATCTGATCCACTAGCAGAGAAGATAATTATCACTGCAAATGTTAAAACAACACTTTCTGAAAAGTTGGAAACGTAATCAATACGTTCTTTTAATATTTCTAGACATTGTTTAAAACTTGGAATTCTCACATGTCTGTCCCAAAGAAGTAACATATCTTTTTGGCCCGATCTTTTATAAAGACCTGTCATCAACATTGCACAATCATAAGTCATAACACTTTGAATAATTGAATATACTTTGCTTAATTTCGAAAAAATCTCCATAACTTGTTCATAAACTTCAAGCGGGAACATGGGAAAGTTGAAATAGTACCGTGTACCTCTATTTAAAGTCCATATAAAGTTCAATAGACGAATATCTTTTAATGGAACATCTCCTGTTTCATTGAATAAATTTTGAATCGGATCATATTCCTGAAAAATGCCAACAAGATCAACAGTAACTGATGCCTTCCATGATACATTAAATGCATAAGTGTATGGAGTATAAGTATCATTCAATGAGTAAAAGTTATCATTGTCTATATCAATCATATTTAAGAAATTTAGATCAGTTGGAGTTATTGGAATTAAATCTGTCAAGCTAATAGGAAACAAGCTATTGAGTTCTATAATTTTAGCATATTCATCATTTTGAATATTCTTAGGTTCAGTTACTATATGATTCAGTTCTTGTGTCTCTTTTAGTATTACAGGATTAGACATTATCATTTCTTCATTTTGAAAAGTTATTGTATTAACTCTTTCTTCCATCACATCACCAACTGGCGGATTTTTTACTTTATTCAATTCCAGGGAATATGGACTAGTAACTTTAATAGGTGAAGTAGTTGGTTCATTATTACGTGTTAAAAAAATTGAAGAATCAATAGTTTGAGAAGATGTAAAATTGATTAATTCATCAGAAACATTTTTATCTAATTCACGTGGATTAAAAATACCAAGTTGTTTCTTATTTTGTTTAATATTATCAGGCATATTAGTTTTATTCATAAACGTATTTAAATTATTTTTAGATTGCGGAATAAAGGCGGAAAATCTTGCCTTTTTTATTTTACCAGACGACAGTTCATCTTTAGCATTCTCAATATCACAGTTTGAATTAAAAACAAAATTAGAAGGGTATTTACATTCTAGTTTCTTTCGTACACATCTTTCACACCTTGGAGTTTTCTCATTGCACTTTCTATGGGCCTTTTTGCATTCTTGACATCCTATTTTTGAATAACTAGGATAACCTTTCCTGTTAGACTTTATTTGTTGAGTCATATATATCGGTTGACAAAACTTTGGCCTTATAGTTTTCTTATCCTTCCATTCAACGAACCATCATAACATCAATCAGTATTATTATCATCAGCTGCAATCTGCAATCTGCAATAAAGCGGCCGTGCATTCTGCATTATTATCATATCACCAGCCACACTCGATCATAATTTTTGAATATAGATATATGCGTGGCGCATGCGTTTAAAAACAGCTTCTCCAAAAATTTATACTTTTTAAAATGATAAAAGTTTTAATTTTTAATCTAAATGGTCGGATTAGTCATAGTTATGTGGGATAAATAATAAATTAAGCTTAAAAAATAACAAATAATTAATATATATGTTTAAAACGATTAAAAATTAACGATGAAGAGACTAAAAAGATGATAAAAATAAATTTATAACAAAAAGTAAAGTTTTTTATACTTTTATATCAGTATTTTCATAGTAAGATGCGTTTTTTCCAATATATTCTATGCTGATTGGCTCAACATCAGAAGAGTTTGATTTCTCAATTTTATCATATGGAATAATGTTGTATTTCTTACACTCTTGATCATTAAAGGTGTTATAAATATCATTTTCATCACGTTCACCAACGTTAACTTTGAAAAAGTAGCATAGCAAGTAATAACAAGTTGACGTAACAACATATTGAAAAATAAATGAACCTTTATAAAAATTTTGTGAACCAGTATTGACATATATTGTTTCATTGCATGCATTAATTAAACCTGGTAATGCAGGAGCAAATCCAATTGTAAATGCAACAAAACTTCTTATGTTTATACCATGCCAATACCAATAAAGACTTGATTCATCCATGTTATAACAATCACTTAACTTGATTACACCTCTCCTCACAAAGATGAAGTCTGTCATGAAAATAGCAACTAATGGAGTCACAAAAACAGAGAAAGAAGACATAACAACAACAAATGTTGAAGATGAATTATAGAATAACCATGGTTGGGTTGGCCATGTTAATAAAAAGACAATAAAAGCACCTCTTCTAATATTGATGTAACGTGGAAAGATGAATGCAAGATCCATACCTCCACTCAAACCGTTACCAACACAGTTAATACCAAGTTGTGAAATAACCATTGCTAATCCACAAAAAAATGCAGCAGCTCTTGATTTAGGAGAGTAATTAGTTTGTAACCAATAGTCACAAATATCGGTTGGCATCCAGAAATATTCACCAGTAGTTTCATATAATGCACTTGCAGTTAAAATAGCAAATATTGGAATAATGAAACCTAATACATTAGTACCAATAAGTGTACCAACTAATGCTGATTTAGTACTTTTAGTAAATCTTGAATAATCGGATTGATTAGAAATACCAGCAACTAAAGAAGAATACCAACTACTCAAACCATAAATCCATGCCCAACCAAGATCAGATGATGATAATTCCATTTTTTGACTTAGTAAAGAACCATAAGTATTGCCATTTTGCTTTACAGCCCAAATAGTAGTACCCATACCAACAAAGAAAATAGCAAGGGAAGATGCAGTTAAAAGATGTTCTGTATTTTGTGGTCTAATCATCAATACAGGTAATGAAATTGCTAAATAAACAACAAAACCACATAATTCTTTAGATGTCATATTGACACTTTCTGGTAATGTGTTTTTCCAGTTTAAGTATGTACTACTCCAGGAAGAAAGAATTATATTAACACATAATCCACCTATCCAAGCTTGAGAGGCAAACCAGACAACAGATAGTAAACTTCTAATCAAAACACCAAAATTTGACCCTCTAATACCGAAAATAATTCTCTGATAAACAGAATAACCAATATGATACTTTGCACCATATAAACCATTAAACACTGTAGCTGCCGAAATAAGTAGTTGACCAACAACAATAACACCCATAGTTTGATTTCCGTTTAAACCTAAAGAAATCAAAGATGAAGCACCCGACCATGTGGCAATACAAAGACCATTAAGACCCCAATAACTTATATAAGCCATGGTACCCCATTTTCTATTTTTGACTAAGACAGGAACAAGATCTGGATTTTGTAATACGGATGAATCATCAAGACGTATAAAATTATCAATTTTTCTTATAACCTCCATGATCTGAATGAACCCCTGAAATTATATATATATATGTATATGTGGTTTGGATAACCAAGGAAAACTTTCAAAAAAAAGGAACGGGATTTCAAACTTCTGAAAAAAGAAAAATATCTTTTGACGAGGAAGAAGAAATAGGAAATGTGCAACCTATATATTATTGTTGCTGAAGAGGCCAGAAGCCAAAAGCCAAACGCCAAAAGCAAGATTAAAGATAAGATATAATTTAATTTATGATGGAAGATAAGCATCTCTTTTGAGGGTCTGTTGGTTGAACAAGTTATTGTTATTGGATGGACTTTGAACTTTCACTACACTCTACACTCTACACTCTACACTCTACACTCTACACGAGTCCCAAGATTTTTCCGGTCTGGTGTAATAATGTATAATGTGCAACACCTGCACAACTTTCCTATCTGGGTAGCCATTCCACGCGTATCAGTTTCTTGATTGGGAATTGATTGGGAGAAGTTTGGACGCTGCAGCCCCACCTTCCCAATTGTCGAATCGGGCTATCAATCCGCTGGATTATACTTTACAACTGAATTATCAAAGTCTAACAACTAACAACCAGTACGAGTTATGATCCTACCTTTACTGACTCAGCAACTTATGCATCCACTGATAATCATGGAAAGACTGAAATAGTTGTTTTTACCGCTTTCAACTGATTCAAATCAATCTATGCAGGTAAAACACCATCTATTAATAATTGTATTTTTCATTTACTTACATTTTATTATCAGTTGTTTTCATATTATAATATTGAGTTTTAAAATTTAATTATTTTTTGCACATTTTTTGAACATATTATTTATATTTAAACTAAGAGGGACTTGATTTCCTAAAATTAACTCAATTTTAATGATTATGATTACATAATTTCTACTTAGACCACTCCTAAGTCTATTATCGTCTCGAAAAAAAAGTGAAATTTTTATATAGTGCGCTCTTCACTAAAGACCAAATTGGGCATCAAATGAATTCTTTACTTTAAAATTTAATGTATAATTTGATGAAATGATTTTATATTATAGTGAAAATAATTGTTATTTTTATTATACATGCACAGATAGATATCAAAAACAATGATGAAAAGTGAAGAGAAACATAGTACATTGTCTGATCTTTTAGATTCTAATGAAGGTGTTGGAAATGAGAATGAAGAAAATATAATTATTGATGAAGTTGATGAAAATTTAAATAATAAGATTGATCCAAAAGATTTATGTATTGATTGTTTACGTATGCCTAAAGAATTATATTGTAAAGGATGTCAAGAAAATTTTTGTCGTGTTTGTTATCAATTTGCACATCGTGGTGGTAAACGTAAAGATCATCAATTTGAAGCATTAGTTAATTTAGATGTTGAAGATATAAAAAATAAGAATGATGATAATGATGATGATGATGATGATGATAATAGTGACAAAGAAGAAGATATTGATGAAGAAGATTTAAAAAGCAAAGACTCCTCATTATCCGATGAGCATATTGCAATTTTGAAAAAGATTAAGAAAAATATCAAATTTATTCCAATTAGATTGAATTATGATGAAAGACAACTTTTAAAATTATTAGAAGCTGCATTATCAGTTTCTGAATATACCGATAAGGTTGATATTATTTCATATACATCAAAAACTAAAAGAATTATTACTCAATTGAAAGAAATGTGTTCTATTTTAGCTGGATTAGTTGTTTCATCAAATATGAAAGTTGGACAAAAATTAATTGAAAATAAGAATTTTGTTGATAATGCTGATTGGTATAAAAGTGTATTTGAAATTGGTAGAAGATATAAAGTTATGAATCCAGAAAGAATGAGAGATACATATGGTAAATTATGTTATATAATTATGGATTCAAGATTATCACATGTGAAAGAACATATGGAATTTGATCTTTATAAACCAATTCTTACAATTGAAAGATTTTTATCTGAGAATGCAGTTAAAGAAAATTATCAAATTTTTAATGATCCTTTAATTTTATCTGCAACTGCAGATATAAGACCAGATGGTAAATCAAGAAATCTTATTAATAAATTGATTAAACAAAAGGAGAAAGCAATTGAAATATTAGTTAAAAAGTATTGTTGTATTAATAAAGAAGGTCTCAATAAAGAACAAATTAGAATGATTTTATATTCAATTGGTGATTTTAATTCATATACTAATAAAAATAGAATACCTGTAATTAATATGTTAAATAAATTAGATAAATTTTTTACTAATTCAAAAGATGATGTTAAATTTTCACTTGGTATTAGATATGGATATAATGGAGCACGTTTAACACATAATCATGAAAAGCAATACCTTTATGTTAAACAAGCATTAGGACTTTGGAATTATGTTATGAGAGATTTAATTGAATTATGGTATATTGCAGATGATGATTTATTTGATGGTAGTAATTATCGTATGGCTGATACTGGACAAGGATTTCAAAGAATTAAATCATGTCCAAAATTATACAAGAAAATGTATTCTATATTAAGTGAATGTCAATCAAAATTTGATTATTGGGTTGGTATACCAGTAATTCATCTTGGTGATGATGCTGTACCTAATGCATTATTCTTTTTAGATAAATATATTCAAATTCCAACTATTTTAATTCCTATTGATAAATGTATTGAATTAATACCAAATTTAGCAAAAGATGAATATATTAAAGAGATGTTTGAAAAACAATTTGGAAGTATTGAAGAATTACAAAAAGTTATTTTATGTGATTATTTTAAGCATGGATTTGATGGATCTGGAGCTGATAATTATTATTTTGCCGGATCTTGTGTTGATGCATCGAGTACATCAAGTTGTGAATTTTGTAATAACATCAGCAAAAAGGACTATTACAAAGTGTTTTTACTTAGTGGTTTCACCAACTTTAATGGAGAAGGATACTAATGATGTGTAGAAGTATATGTAGTGTATATAAATTAATAAACATGAAATAAATAAATAAAATAAATATGAAATAGACTATTGACTGTTTATAGTGGGCAAAGTGCGGGTTAACTATGGAAAAGCGGGGGATCTAATGTTGAATAGTGGTACTCCGAAACAAGTATTTAAAGGCTGATGTTTCTTCATTTTTTTTTCTCAATTCCTATTCTTCAGTCAATAGAAAAGGTGGATACTGAGTATTTCTGATATTCAAGGATGTTGAAAATTGGAAGAAAGGTTGGAATTTGTGGAATTAAATTTTATTCAACTAAAATTTCAGAAGAGAAAATAAAAAAACCAATATCAAAATTAAAAAATGTGAAAACAAATTTATTTGAATCTTTTAAAATTTGGTGTGAAGAAATGAGTAATTTTGATGATAGAGATAAATATTCACAAGATAAATTTTTAAAATATATGATTCCATATTATAATCATGCAGAATTGATTGAAGATAAATATAAAGAATTTAGAGCATTTAATGTTAAAACAAAATTAAAAGATGATAAAGATGGACAATGGTATTTAAATGAGATTCGTATTGAAAAGGGTAATAAATTAAATACAAAACATCATTTAGTAATGTTACATGGATATGGTGCATCAAGTGTTTGGTTTTATAAGAATTATAAAGAAATTATTGAAAATAGTTTTAAAGTTAAAAATTTATGTATTCATGGAATTGATATGATTGGATTTGGATTAAGTGGACGTCCAAATATAAAATTTAAACATGATAAAGATACAATTTCTGAATTAGATATCCAAACAGAAGGTATTAAATGGGATGGGAAGAATGGAATATGTATTAAATGTGGTGGTCATTTAGATGGTAAAATTAATAAAGATAAACATTGGTGTTATTGTTCTGATGAAGAAGAAGATTTACGTCGAGGTAATATTGGATTTAATGAAGAAAAACCTAATATTATTATTAAGAATAGTGATATATGTGATTATATGAAGAATCAACAAGAATTAGTTAATGAAGTTGAAGATATTTATGTTGAAACGCTTGAAGAATGGAGAAAGAAACAAAATATTGAAAAAATGGATTTATTATGTCATTCATTTGGAGGATATATGGGATTTAATTATTTATTAAAATATCCAAATAGAGTTAATAATATAATGATGGTAAGTCCAGGAGGTGTTGAACGTACACCATTTGCGATTACAAATCCAAAATATAAGGATATTTTTAAAAATAATGAAAGAGATAATAAATTAAAAATTAAAATTGAAAATAATGTTTCATCATATGGATTTTTAGGTAGATATGGTATTATCGAAGAATTTTTTAGAATATTATGGAGAAACAAGATTTCAATTTTTATGTTATTAAGATTAATTGGACCATTTGGACCAAAATTAATTAACGATAGAAATATTAGTAAATTTACAAGATCAGGTAGTATAAAAGATGAGAAAGAGATCAAATTATTTATGAGATATATTTATAGTTATTGTATTAGGAAATCATTTAGTGAGACATCAATTATGAGAGTTTTTGATTCAAGTATTGTTGGTAAAACACCAATTTTAGATAAAATTCGTGATAATAAAGATTTATTAAAGGATAAAAAGATTTTATGGGTTTATGGAGAGCACGATTTTATGTATAAAGAATGTGGATATGCTGCAATAAAGGAGAATGAAGGTCGTGGAGAATGTATTATTGTGTCAAATGCTGGACATAATGTTTATATGGATAATTATGAAGAGTTTAATAGGAGGGCTATAAAATTTTTTGACTACTAAGTACTAAGATTACACATGTGTATATATCTGTATCTATGTTCGATATATCTGATATCAGTCAGCCGCCCGATAAGAGGCAATAGGCCATAGACAATGAACAGTAAAGGGTAAAAGCAGACACGACACGGTCAACACAGAGAGCACGTTGTGTGTTTGTTGTGCTTGTTGTTGTTTCTTTGTGCCACGTAATTGCAGCACCGCGTCTCACGTTTCACGTCGTTGTTTCTTTTTCGTGGCCTTTTCGCTTCGTTTTTCCCGTTGCTCGTTTTCGACGTTGGCATTTCTGTTTGCTGTTTGTTTATATAAAGATGGGCGTTCCTCGATTTGCTGTGTTCTGTTTGCTGTTTGACGATGGAAGGTTGGATGTTATTCGATGGATATGTATATTTGCTTACTTCCTTTCTTCTTTCCTGTAACTCTTTTGCTTTTCCTCCTTCTTTGAGCTTTCTTGCTATCACAGATCTCACCTAAATACACTAATATATAAAACATCATGAAAGGTTTAATTCTTGTCGGTGGTTATGGTACCAGATTAAGACCATTAACTTTATCTTATCCAAAACCTCTTGTTGAATTTGCTAACAAGCCAATGATTTTACATCAAATTGAAGCTTTAGCAAATGCTGGTTGTACTGATATTGTTCTTGCAGTTAATTATAAACCAGAAGTTATGGTTGGTGCTTTAAAAAAATATGAAGAAATTTATGGCGTTTCAATTACTTTCTCAGTTGAAGAAGAACCTTTAGGTACTGCTGGTCCATTAAAATTAGCTGAAAAAATTTTAAAGAAAGATAATACTCCAATTTTCGTTTTAAATTCTGATGTTATTTGTGAATATCCTTTACAAGATTTATTAAATTTCCATAATAATCATGATGGTGAAGCAACAATTGTTGCAACTAAAGTTGATGAACCATCAAAATATGGTGTTATTGTTCATGATAGAGATGTTCCAAATAGAATCGATAGATTTGTTGAAAAACCTGTCGAATTCGTTGGTAATAGAATTAATGCTGGTATCTATGTTATCAACCCATCTGTTATTGACCTTATTGAAATGAGACCAACTTCAATTGAAAGTGAAACTTTCCCATTATTAGTTGAAGATAAAAAATTATATTCTTTTGATTTACAAGGTTATTGGATGGATGTTGGTCAACCAAAAGATTATCTTACTGGTATGTGTCTTTACCTTTCAGCTCAAACTAAAAAGGGTAATCCAAATCTTTCAAATGCTGATTATATTACAGGTGGTAATGTACTTATTGATCCAACTGCTAAAGTTGGTAAAGGTTGTTCTATTGGTCCAAATGTTGTAATTGGTCCAAACGTTGTTATTGGTGATGGTGTTAGAATTGTTAGATCAACAATTTTAAAGAATTCTCAAATTAAAGATCATGCTTTAGTCAAATCAACTATTGTTGGTTGGAATTCAACTGTTGGTAAATGGGCTAGATTAGAAGGTGTTACTGTCTTAGGTGAAGATGTTACCGTTAAGGATGAAATCTATGTTAATGGTGGTAAAGTCTTACCACATAAATCTATTAAGGACAATGTTGAAACTCCACAAATTATCATGTAAGCTCTTTCTTTACAATTGTTGCTACACCTTTTATTTCATAAACTCTTCTCATGCATATATTTAAATAAATATTTATTATATATATGCGTATAAATGTTTGTGTGTTTTCATCCTTTTTTCCATCCTATCTTTAATCATTTTTACTTCTTTATATATACGTTGTGTATGTTAACTTGATATCCCTATTTAATATCCATTACAATGATTATCATTCGTTTTTCATCCATCGACGCGTCGATGGTGTGCACTGCCTACAGAACATCCGTGCACACGATACTATACTATAGCATAAATTAAAATCTGCCCCATTAAAAATTAAAAGATAGTTGAAACATGGATCAATTAATTTATTTGATCCTTATATAGTACCACTTTTCTATGCTTTAACAAGGGCAAACATATGTATACACACTTTACATTAACCTCTGCAATAGAACCACAGCTTAAACAGAAAATGTCAATATCAGAAGTTGAAAAATTACAATTGGAAGTATGTAATAATTGATTTAATTGATTAACTCCTTTTTTTTTCTTTTAATTAATGAACAACTTTTACTAACATTATTAAATTATATCCAAACAAACCTCCCCTATCCTCCCCTCATTATCGTGATTTTGTATAGGATTTAGGATTTCAAGCAAAACCTCCAATTGATATATTTGATGGAATAAATCAAGATGATATTAGATCTACTTTAGAAACTTATAATGTTGATTATCTTGCTATTTCAAATAAGCATAAACTTGTATTTACATGTTTAGAAAATAATTTAAAAGTTATTTCAACAGAAAAAATTTCTCAAATTATAGAGAATGATGATAAATCAAATGATGGTTTAATTTTACATAATTTTAAAATAACTGGTAAAGCTTTAATGATTAAAATTAATTCAGATGAAACTTGTCTTTATTTAATTTCAGAAAGTAAAGATTCTTCAAAATTTTTAATTATTTCAATTGATTTAACAATTTTATTACGTGGTATTTATAATGAAAAATGTATTTCAGCTTTCCCTTTAGATTCAAAAATAATTCAATTTTATCCATCTTTAATAAATCCATTTAAATCAATTTGTCTTTTAGAAAATGGTGATGCATATTTAATTGATCAAAATGGAACAACAAAACTTTATGAAGATGTCTCTGCAATAAATTGGTTTGGAAAATATACTATTTATTCATTTACTATTGATTCAACACTTAATATCACTGACGAAGAAAATAATAATACTTTAAGTTCAACTTCACTTGTAGAAAATTCAGATAAAGTATTATATCTAACTCAACTAGATAATAATCATATACAAGCAGTATTTGGTGAATCTATAAATCCTGATGATAATCCTGATTATACAACTTATTTTATTACAATAGATGATTCTTTACAAGTTGTTAAGGTTGAATCATCATTAGATTTATTTAATCCATTTGGTATGATTCCTAGATTTAATACATTTTATACATTAAATTTAAAAAATTGGTCCAAAATATACAAAAATATCTTTATTACAACAAGTTCTAAATCTATTGATATTGATTTTTGTCTTCAAAATCAAAGTATTGAACTTTTAAATGATTCAGATAGGGCAACAATGCCAATGGATGAAATATCTGGTGATGATGATACACCATTAGGTATAGTTTTGGATTTATCATCAACAGTTAATGTTAAAGAGCCATGTAAAGGTGTTGATGAATCTAATCCATTACCAAGAATAATTGTATTAACTAATAGAGGTCAATTTGTTATTTGGAATATTTGGTCAAAGAAAGATTTACTTGAAAATGATGCTAAATTACCAACATTTGAAATTTCAGATACAATGCCAAATAAAAGTGAAAATGATTTAGAAGATAATATTGAAAATAGTTTAGGATCACTTTCATTTGGTGCATCTACTAACAAATCATTAAAAGAATCATCTGATAATCCTTTTACAATTGGTAAAAAGTCTGATTCTTCATCTTTATTTGGATCAAATGCAAATACATCAACAGTTAATCCATTTGGTGGTTCATCATCAAGCAATCCTTTTGAACTTGGTAAATCATCTAGTGAAAAAGCTACTAACAGTTCATTTTCTGCTGCTACAAAACTTTCTGATTCAGGAACTAATTCTCCATTTGGTTCAATATCAAAAAATATTACTAATACTAATACTACCCCTTCTACGAATACTCCATTTGGTTCATCATCTGGTTTTGGAAATACAACATTTGGAGTTGGTGGTTTTAAAATGGGTTCTTCAACTACATCAACATCACAAAAACAAACTGAAAGTTTACCATCAAATTCTTTTAATAAACCTTCATTTGGATCAGGTGGATTTTCAACTTTTGCAGGCACTAAATCTGATTCTGCAACTGTTAATAGTCCATTTGGTGGTTTAAGTTCTAATACAACATCAAGTCCATTTGGTAATTTAGGAGCTAATTCAAAGACCGATAGTCCATTCGGTGGATTGGGAGCTGTAACTACTGCTAAAACTGACAGTCCATTTGGTGGATTGGGAGCTACTGCTAAAACTGACAGTCCATTTGGTGGATTGGGAGCTACTGCAAAGACCGACAGTCCATTTGGTGGATTGGGAGCTACTGCTAAAACTGACAGTCCATTTGGTGGATTGGGAGCTACTGCTAAAACTGACAGTCCATTTGGTGGATTGGGAGCTACTGCTAAAACTGACAGTCCATTTGGTGGATTGGGAGCTACTGCAAAGACTGACAGTCCATTTGGTGGATTGGGAGCTACTGCAAAAACCGATAGTCCATTTGGAGGTTTAGGAACTACTACAAAAACAGGCTCATCATTTTTATCATCTGCTCCAAGCAAACCTATAATTACACCAACTGATTCAACTAAAGAAAAGAGTAGTATATTTGGTTCAGATAAAACTCCTAATCCATTTGGATCTAATTCTGCTAGTCCTTTCGGTAATAATACTTCTTCATCTAGTCCACTTCCACTTTTTGGAAATGCAAGCACCACTTCTTCATCTAAATTATTTACCAAGCCTTCTGAATCAACATCAGCACCTAAACTATTTGATACGGTAACTGCTAAAATTGAAGAAATCAATGAGATAAATTCTACACCAACTTCTGCTGAAGCTTCAAATACTCATAAATCTAAGCCGAATGCCGAAACAGCTTTAAAAATTGAAGAGT
This sequence comes from Pichia californica, assembly GCA_030574395.1. Lineage (NCBI taxonomy): Eukaryota > Fungi > Ascomycota > Pichiomycetes > Pichiales > Pichiaceae > Pichia > Pichia californica. The sequence continues at coordinate 32,315 of JAJMEW010000226.1, read as the reverse complement.
TAGAATCGGAATATGAGGAAGAAGAAGAACAACAAGAGGAAGAGGAAGAAATAGAAGAAATTAATAAGTTTGAAGCTGTACCAGATGAAGATGAAAGCGATTTTGATGACGAATCATTTGAAGAAATTAGTTCACAAGAATTTGAATCTGATGTAGATTTAGGTTTAGACAGAAATCCTCCAATGTTATTTCCAAAAGAACAATCTTTAAAAATACAACCATCTTCTCATTCCATTCAAACTTCAAATAATACAGCATCAGTTAAATTTGGTACCACCGCATCTACTGATGCAAATCATAGATCAGCTTCAACTTCAACATCAAAAATTAAAAAAGAATTTTATCCTCCAGTTTTCATTAAAAAAGAACAAAATATTCCACTTGATGAACATTGTAATGATTATGATTTTGAGCTCAATAGCAAGATAAATTCAGATGATGCTATCAAAAACATCATTCTTAACAATAATATAAAATTTGATGGTGTGAGTCAAAGTTATAAAGAATTTATTGAATCTAAAAAGAAGTTTTATGATGAAATTATTGAAAATATTCCTAAGCTTGTTGAAAAATGGGATGAAGATCGTATTGCAGAAACATCCGCAAAGTACAAAGCTAAATTAGAAAGTGCAAAGTCTGAACGTTTAATCAGATTAAAAGAACTTTTTCATAAAAATGAAGAAAGAGATTCAGAATTGATTAAATTTCAAGAGGAGGCAAACAGAAGATCAAAGATGTTAAATGCAGAAATTGAAAAGAGGAAAGAGGAAATTAGGTTACTTAAAGAAGAACATGATTTAGAAGATGAAATTGATAAAAAGTTTCAACAAGAATTAATTGAAGCTAATATTGCTATGAAATTGATGAAAGATGAAGTTGATGAACTTCATGATTTAGTCAAAGAGCAAGAAGATCTTATTGCTAAAGATTCTTTAAAGAATTCACGGTTGAATGCTGATGAAAAATTGGCTCAAGATGCGAAGAATGAAATTGATAGAATTGCTGTCGAATTGACTTCGGCTTCATCAGCCTCGGAAAGTGATGTTGACCAATTTGATGATGATGATGATGAAGAAGAAGAGGCAGAATCAGAAGCAGAAGCGAATACTACATTTTTAGGTGATGAAGCAGGTAATGAAAATGATATTGATAATGATAATATTGTTGAAATAAACTCTGATGATATTGAAGAAGCTGAAAAGGAAGCCAATGAAATTGGTACTGAATCAGATAAAACTGATATTACTCCAAAAGAAGTCGTGAACCATGCAGATGCTGATATTTTACGTTTATCAAAAACTGTTGGTCCGAAGAATGAAGATTTGGAAACTTTAACAGTTTCAACAGATATCTACATCACAGAAATCATGGCTACTGATGATATTTTAGATGCAGAAGAAAGAGGTGTACCAATTGAAGATGACGAAGAATTGGGAGATGGTATTATTAGTCATAAATTTGATAAATTTGGAATGATTATCACTACTGCTTCTACTATGTCAAGTACCGTCAATGTTAATATTAAATATACATCAGCTGATTTTACTGGTGTAGATTCTAAGATTATTGATGTTGAAGATGAAGTTAATATTCCTGCTGTTGTTATTTCAAGTATTGAAGCAGAAGATGAAGATGATCCAGAAGCATCTATGAAAGAGACAGAACAATCAAATGATTTTGAAATTTCTAAAGAAAAGCCTAAGAATATTCTTTCATCTCAATTTGCTGATGATTCTTCTGATTCTTCTGATTATGAGTCTGTTGATCCAGCTGAACCTGTACAATCCTCAACATTATCAAATTTTAAGCCTTCAGATAAGGAAGGAAATTATGTTACCAGTTCAACTACAACTGCTCCTGAAAGGGTTTTAAATAATTATTCAATAACAGAAAGCACAGCTACTGGTAATGATTTTTATGAGGTTGTACATACTAATACTGATAATTATGGTCAAATGACACTAACTACATCTACAGAAATGGTTGAAAAGAATGTGGTTGTTGATGATGAAAAAGTTTTAGCTTCTACTACTACAAATGATAATTTTGTTATTGTAACTAATGGAGCCTTTACCACTTATGAAATAAAGGAAGCATCAATTGAACCAAATTATATTAATCTTAATACTGAATTAGATGAAATGAAAATTGGTGTTGTTTCTAATTTTGAAGAAGATGAAGTTTATTTTAGTAAACATTATATTCCGTTAGCATTACCATTAATGCACGCACTTGGTAAAGTTGAATATCCTAATGATTTTGAAAAGTTATCACCAATAGGAAAACAAATGAAAAAGTTAATTTATGATGTTTTTATTGATTTCGATGTCCTTCATAAAAATGTTAATTCAATGAATAAATATATGACTGATCAATCAAATGACAGTATTATATACCATACACTTGAAAATTCATCAGGATTTGCTAATTTTTGGAGATTTTTTGAAATAGGTACAGTTTTACTTGGTGCAGAAAGGCAAGCTACAGTTTTTAGTGATTTAGCTTCATATTACAAAGATTTAGAACGTAATTCGAGTACTTTAAGATCAGATATATTTTCAGATCTTAAAAAATTATCAAGTTATGAAGAATCATTAGATCAAATTTCAAAGAAAAACCTCCAATATCAAAAATCATATTTAGATTCTAAAAGACCATTAAGTTTTGATAATGTTAAGACACGTCGTGCTTTAAGGGAAAAAGTTCAAAAGTTACAAGATATTGATAGAACTGTCCAATCTGAAGTATTAATTCTGAAAAGTCAATTGTATCCTGAAGAAGTTGTGAAGGATGATAGAGCAATGAATTCTGTCATTTCATCTTTACAAAGAAATCTATATGGTCATGCTGAGATTATTTCAGGATTATCCAATACAATGGAAAAAATTAAGGAAGCTGAACAAAAGCCTAATAAAATTACATCTGGTACCATAGAAGATGATCTCGAAAATACTATTTCAATTCCAGATGTTGCTAAAATACCAGGAGGTAGACTTGCACATTTGGCTGTGAGAGCTACTGCACACAAATCTCTTGCTGATGTTTTGAGAAATAAGAAGAACATGAACAGGTATGTATCTTTATGATTAGTGTATAATTTAGTGTATCTCTTTTTTTTCTTTATATATTTATCTAACTATCTAACTATCAAAAATTATAGGTCAAGTCACGTGATGGCCATCAAGATTTCATGTAATTTTTCATTTTTCTCTACTAACCACGCACTCTGATCAGCGTATTTCCTATTTCAACATATTACTCTACACAGTGTGGGGAGAGAAAGAGAAAAAGGAAAAATAGTCGGGTTATCATTTATCACAGAATTCGGCTTGGTGTTGATAATATTTGATCATTTTCTGATTTTAAAACAACCAAACTGGATCAATTGGCTGTCAGCCATGCAGAAGCAAAGAAGGATCAACATAGATTTTACCAATTCAAGGTCAAGGTTTAGCCAACGAACTAATGAAGCAACTTTAGTTGTTGGAAGAAAGAATGGTGATGATGCAATATCTGCTAATAACAATGATTCAAATAAAGATCAAATAAATAAAAAAAATGATGATAAAAAGAATAAAAAATTATTACTTAATTTTGGAAAACAAAAAGACGATATTTTTAACGAGAAAAGTTCACCAGAAACGAATACCCACAATAATAATGATAGTAATAATAACAACAATAATAATACATTACCTACTAAAAATGATAAAGAGCTCAATTCTTCTAACAATTACAAATCTGTGACATTAACAGTTAAATTTCATGAAATTAGAACATCTTTAGATACAGTTTTAGTTGATCCTAAATTAGTTCCAGGTGCTAAAGTTGGTGATATTGGTGAAATTCAATGTTTATATGGATCAAAGAAGAAATTTTTTTTCAAATTTAAAGAATTTAAAAGAGATCCTTTAAGTTCAACATCTAATTCTAAATCTATATCAATGGATAAATCACCAATTTTTGAAGATAAAATTTTACATGATAATATGAATAATACTGGTACATCATCATCAAATATAATTAACAACAACAATAATAATAATAATAATAATAATAATACATTAGATTCAAAAACTGGGTCAGATTCTTTTACACCTTTGAATACAGATGGAAGTATTAATAATAATGATTCTTTAAATAATATTATATCTATTTTATCAGGACCTATAGTCACAACTTTAGATTTAAAACCAAGATGTCAAGTTACTGTACGAGTTAGAACTAAAGAATCTGTTCAAGCTGATACAATTGAAATTTATATTAAAGACATACATTTATCAAGGGGTGATATGTGGAATATATCTGGATTATTAGCAAATAAATGTATTTATAAAAATGAAAAATTATCATTTATTAATGGATCTATTAGATTAAGTGTTAATAAAATTTATAAAAATGGTCATAAATTTTTTTCATCTTATGTTGGGAAAGATACAAAAATTGTATTTAGATCAGATTCTGCAAGACTGATTGTATTTATTCAAATTTCATCTGAAATGTGGCATTTTGAAGAAAGTGGACAACAAATGTTTCATAAATTAGTTAATTCATTTTTTCCAAAAGCATTTCAAAAATGGAAAGATTTAGGTACTCATCATTTAATTACAATTATTTTATTTAGTAGTGTTGATTTAGAAGGTGAAAAAATTAGATATGCAGAAGGTGAAACCCCACCAAATAAAACTGATTATTATAGAGTTGTTGTTGATCAAGTTCATATTTTATTATGGAATGAAATTATGGCAACTTTAAGATTAGAATTTGCAAATTTTAAAAGAGATATTTATCTGCATAAAAATAAACATATTGATGAAAAGCATCCACAAGAATATTTAATTCAAGGTAGTGTATTATCATCTGTTAAAGGTTCAGTTTTAGAAGCAATTAATTTAGGTATGAGTTTAGTATGTGATGATTTTAGAGATTCATATTTAAGGCAAACGACAAATCATTTTATAATGATTTCACCTGGTACAGGTTTATTTGATGTATCATATGATATGTTAATTAGAACAAGTAAATTAATATCAACTGTTGATTCAACTGTTGATATTATTTGTTTAAGTCAACCACCATTACATATTGTTCCATTAGTTAGATATTTAGATAATCAAAATAGGTTAAAACATTGTATACCAAATTGGCTGGATATTTCATTTTGGTCAGACAGTAGTCAAGCTGTTCATCAATGGTTACCAAAATGTAAAATTTATGATTTACAAATGATGGGTGTAATGGAAAATGAATTAACAGCTGTTGCAATTAATGATTTAGATTTATCAACATATAAATCTGCAATTGATGCAATGAATTCATATGATGATGATGTATTTAATACATCTTATGTAAAAAGAGAAAAGAAAAATTTATCAAGGGGTAAGAAACCATTAAAAGGTATTAGAGATAATAATAATCAAAGGAAAACTGTTACTATGACAAATAATCAAAATAGAATAATAGTTGGAACTACTGATGATGGTCTGAAACCTGCTGAATTAAAACTTGAGAATAATAAATCAACTCCAGCAACTAGTAATGTTGTTGGTACATCAACAACATCAAAATCAAATGTTTCAGCATTTTCATCATTATTATCACTTTCTAAAAATACTGATATTAAAACACCTACTTCAAGTGCTTATAATTTTGTTAGGAAAATGATTAGTACACCAATATTAAAACCATCAGAAAATGATAATAAAGATAATAATAGTAATACATATAAAAATTTACAAAATATTGAACATTTAACATTAAATGAATCATCAAATTCAATTGATTTTATTAATAGAAATAATTATACACCAGATAGTACAAGAAGTTCAAAATCTAGTATATCAATTGGAATGAATAAAAATTCAAGTAATATTAATTCAATATCTGATCAAAATTTGATTGTTAGATCTAAAAAAAATTATTCAAGAAATACAAGAAATAATAAATCATCTAAAAATGATAATAAAAATAATGATAATAATAGTAATGATAATATAACTAATAATTATTGGACTGATATTGAAAATCCATCGAATACAATTGCATCAAAATTATTAAGTTTATTATCATATGGTAGATGGAGATTTGTTTTCCCACCTGATATTAAAAGGAGAAATGTTAAATGGATATCATTATCATCACCTGCTTCATTACCTGTATTTACATCAATTTTTCCAACATTAAATGATTTTAATCAAAATTATACATTTAGAATTTATGATGTTTTATTAAATCAAGATATAATTAATGAAAATCAAACTAGTATAACATTAATGAGAAATATGATTTCATTAAGATTATCATTAGGTTTCCAAATTTGTATTGGTGATAATGTTGAAAAAATTGAAAAGCATAGGAAACCAAATGGTGATAATAAATTATTAATTGAATTTTTAAATAATGGTGAATATATTGGATCAAGATGTTATTTAAGTATGGGTAATGAGATTCATAGAATTTGTTGTGATTTTAATGGATTATTAAATGTTCAAGTTTATAAAAGAATTTCAAGTAATGATGAACAATTATCATTATTAAATAATAATAAAGAATATATTGAATATATTAGAACTAGATATTCAGAAATTTATTTACCAGTTAAAATAACAAATTCAAGATCTGAAAATAGTAGAAATTATAATTGGAATCAATTAGATCAAGTTTTAGCTGGATATAAAGAATCTATTGATAAACAAAGATATCATAGAATGAAATTTGTTATATTACCAGCCAATGTACCAGAGAATGCATTTTCATTAAATAATGAAAAATTATCAACAGAAGAGATTAGACTGGAAGGTATTAGATCATTAATTATGAATATTTATAAAATTAGATTTAGGACAAATGAAGAAAAGAAAATAAATAAAAGGTTAGAAATTTCACCAGAAATTTATTTTTATACTGGTAGTTTATTTAAATATTTAAAGAATGAATCAAATAATATTAAAAAATTAAAAGATGATAATTTATTTATACCGGATTCAATTTTATCAACGAATAAAAAAGAAGAATTTATTAATAAAAATCAACAATATAATAAATTAATTGATTCATATATTTTAGTTTCAATTCTTAAAAGTCGATATGGAATTCCAATTATTGATAGATATTGGCATTTAAAAATTTATAAAAATTGTTTTATTGGTATGGATTTAGTTAATTTTTTAGTTGAAAATTTTGAAGATATTGAAACTAGAGAAGAAGCTGTTGAATATGGTAATAAATTAATGTTAGAGAAAGTATTTTATCATGTTATTTCAAAACATAAATTTTTAGATGGACATTATTTTTATTATTTAGATGATAAATTTATGGAAGAAAAGAAAGATAATAAGAATAATAAAATACGTAGTGATTCAATTAATGAAATTAAAGATGAAGTTAATAAAAATGATGATAATAATTATGATGTTGATGATGATGATGAAAAAAATAAGAATCAAATTCAAAGTGTAATGCTTAGTAAAGAAGTATTATGTGATTTAGATCCTAATGAATTTTCATGGCAACCCGAATTAATTAAAGTTCATTATGATATTGTTCATAATCCAGATCATTGTTTCCATCTTCGAATTGAATGGTTAAATACTACATCTAAATTAATTGAAGATTTAATTAATGGATGGAGTAAATATTGTGAAAGGTATGGATTATCATTAGTTGAAATTCCATGGGAAGAATTATTTACATTACCAATTAGGAATCCACTTCATTCAACTATTGAAATTTCATTATCAATAAATCCATGGGAAGATAAAGAATTTAAAGATTTAAAGGAAATATTTGAGAAAGAAAAATATTATTTTCATTTATATTTATTACATAAAAGTTCATTTATGCTTGATAATAGAACAGCGAATTATTTTAAAGATGATTTATTTGATGTTAATTATAGTTGGGGTAAACCAATGTTTAAATATGCACAATTTATACATTCAACTGGTGGTTATATTGCCGAACTTCGAAATAATGGAGATTTTTTTTTAGCACCAAATAATGCACATATTTCAAGATTAAATTTAAATATTGGTAAATTACATAATTTAGGTAAAAGTAAAGCAATTTATTTTGATTCACAAAGTGTTATGTTAGAATTTAGATCAATTTGTAATAATCAAGATAAATTAAGGGAAATTTTTAGAGAAGGTGTTAAATTATATAAAAATGATGAATATTTTATATAACTATATATATATTTGTAAATTATTTAGCAATTCTTTGAGCAATTTTAATTACATCACCAAGTACGCCCATTGCTGTAACATCAGCACCTGCACCAGCACCTTGAATAATTAAAGGATTTGGATATCTTTTAGATTGAATTGAAATGACATTATCAGAACCTTTTAAAGAAGCAAATGGATGTGAATAATCGAATTTTCCGATTTCAACTGAAACTTTATTATTTTTTACATCAATTGAACCAATAAATCTTAAAACTTTATTTTCATTTGTTGCATTATTTTTCAAAATTTCCATTTCATTATCATAATTTGGTAATTTTTCTAAATATTCAATTGAAGAATTAACAGATTCTAAATCTTTTGGAATTAATGAATGAATTGGGAAAGAATTTGGAGATTCAATTTTTAAACCTGAAATTCTAGCTAAAATTGTAACTTTACGAGCAACATCAAAACCATTTAAATCATCTCTTGGATCAGGTTCAGTATAACCTTTATCTTTTGCGATTTTAACAATTTCACTAAATTTAATTGAATTTTTAGAAATTGTTGAAAATTCATTAAAAATATAAGATAAAGTACCTGAGAAAATACCTTCAATTTTAATAATTTCATCACCAGTTTCAATCATTTCATTTAATGTATTAATTAATGGTAAACCAGCACCAACAGAAGCTTCATGATAAATTAAACCATTATTTTCAATATTTGAATTATTAAAAATATCATTCCATAAATTTAAATTACTTGAAAATGCTTTTTTATTTGGAGTTGCAATTGAAATACCATTTTGAATAAATAATGGATAAGAATCAGCTAAATTTTGATTTGATGTATTATCAATTAAAATTACTGGTAAATTTGAATTTTTTAAATAATTAATTAAATCATTAATTGATAATGAAGGATTTTTTGAATTATTTAATAAATCAATTGAATTTAAGATATTAATTGGTTTATAATCATTACTAATTAAAGAATTTTTAGAATTTGATAAAAAGATTAAATTATAAGTAATATTTTTTGATTTAATATTTGCGAGTTGTTGAATAAATGATTTACCAACAACGCCGGCACCGATGATAGCGATATTAACAGCAGTCATGATTGGTATAAAGGATAAAGGATAAAGAAAGGAAGGATTAAAGAAAGAAAGGATTAAAGAAAGGAAGGATTATTAGAGAATTAAAGAAAGAAATATATATATATAAGAGTCATTTATGCTCGCTTAGTAAATTTGTTTTGCTGAATCGTCCATTTCAAAATTCCACCAATTTGTTAAACAATTTTGATCTTTTAAATTATCGAAAGTAAATTTACCAGGTTCACAACCATTACATTTATTAGAATTTGGACAATTTGTATAAGGATGATGTTTATAACCGATATCTCTAAACCAATGAATATCATTTTTATTAGCAAATAAAGAAACACCAATTGAATGAACAGGAGCATCACCCCATCTTTCATAATAAAATCCACCAGTTGAATCAAGGTAATTAACCCAAGAATTATAAGCATTAGATCTGAAAAAATCCATATTACCAATTTCGAAATTTGACCAAAAATGACAAGTTGAATAACCATTTGTAAATTTTGTCTTTTCAGGATTTTGTAAATTTTCAGTTAAAAAATTAATTGCAGCATTTGAATTAATTAAATTTTTATTATTAAAATTATTTAAATTTAGAAAATTAATTGTTTCAGTCCATAAAGATTTAATAGATTGATGAGAATCATATAAACTAATTACGAAACCATAAATTTTATTATTTAATTCCATAAATTTGAAAACATCATAATCAATATTACAAAAATAATCAGTATTTGGTTCAAATCTCCAATAATATTTAAATTGTTTCATTCTTGGATGATTATAAAAATTCATACTATAAAATCTGCACATATTATGATAAGATAATTTATTTGCATAAGCAATATTTTGATTTTTTAAAAGTTTCATTTCATTTTTTTGTCGTTCTTTATTAATCCAATTTGGTTGATTCCAAATTTCAGGTTGAATTTTTTCAAAATATAAATTACTTTTTGTAAATTTTTTAATTTTTTCTTTAAATTTTAAATTAAAATCTTCATTATTAAGGAAAACATAAGGATAATTAAATTTTGAATTAAATTTTTCTTCAATTTGTTTAATTGTATAAATTACACCATTTAATTCTGAATTTCTAGCCATTATCATCAAAGTTGCATTTTCTAATTTATAATCTGATGGATTATCAATTGATTTAATTAAATTATTAGTTTTAGGTTCATTAATTGGAGTTTTGAGTATTGAAACTAATTTTTCATAATTTTCTTCAACAATTTGATCACGTGGAATGTCTTTATAGTAGTTAAATTTAAAATTAATGGGTGATTTAGAAGGGAGGATTATACCATGATATAAGTAAATAAATGAAGTTATAGAGAAGATTATGACTAATAATCTTGTAATTTTTTTAGGGATACGTATCATTGGTGTCAGGGGTATTATTTTATGATGAAAAAAGAATGTAGTGTAGTAAGAAGTGTGTGAATGAGCAATGATTATAAGCCTTTAAGAAGACGCGATGAAATTAGTTAAGCAATTGAACGTTTTCTAGTGATGGTATGTTGTTAAAGAAGTAAGTAATCAAGCAAGCAGCAGCAGCAAGATGAAGAACCTTGTTGAGTACATTAGATATGTCAGGAAGTTGTTTAATGAAAAAGGCAGTAACAGTTTGAAGACCATTGTTATTGGCAATTCAAGTGGTGATATGGATAGTGTTATTTCGACAATTGGATACTCATATTTTAGTTATTTAAAGGACAAAGGTAATAAAGACATCTTTCCAATTATAAGTTTTTTACGGGAAGATTTGAAACTACGTAAAGATATCGAATTTACATTAAAGAAAGTTGGTATTCATGAGGAGGATTTAATTTATGTTAACGAATTGAAAGATCAAGAGAGAGTGTCGATTGTGCTAGTTGACCATAACGAAATCGACAACGAAGAGATCAAAGAGCTGGTTGAAAGCAGACACAGCAAGGTAGTTGCAGTCGTCGACCACCACGTTGACTTGGGCAAGTACCCGGACGCAGCGCCCAGGGTGGTGCGGAAGTGTGGGTCGTGCAGCTCCCTTGTGCTTGCCCACTTCGAGAGGGAGGTGAGGGCGGCGTACGCTGGCACCGGCACCGACACCGACACCGGCACCGGCACGCCCGCAGCGGTCGAGTTCTGGGTCACCGCCGTGGGGGTCGACACGGCCAAGATGAGCAGCCGGGTGGAGCGGGAGGACGTGCGTGTCTTTGCCGAGCTCTTTGGTGTCGGCAGCGAGCGCTTCCACGCGTACGTGGACACCGTCTGCGCGGCGAAGCTGGACATCGCCGGTCTCAGCGTGCGCGACCTGCTGCGCAAGGACTACAAGGAGTGCTACACCGGCAACGGCAGCAGCAAGAAGAAGAAGAAGATCGGTGTCTCCAGCGTGGGCCACTCCTTTGCCCACCTCGCGCAGGTGTACGGGCGTGCGGCCGTGGCGTGTGCTGTGGCGCAGTGGCAGCAGCAGCGTCGCACCGACGTGTGTGCGGTGATGACCAGCTACAGCGACAGCAACAGCGACAGCGCTGGCTTCCACAGGGAGATAGCCCTCGCGGGGCTCAGCGGCAGTGCGTTGACCTGCCTAAAGCAGCAGCTGGGCCTTGCGCCGATCGACGCGGGCACTGCTCCACCGGCCTTGGCGCTGTTCAAGCAGAACAGAACCGATCTCAGCAGAAAGGCTGTGCTCCCGCTGCTGGTTGAAGTCGTGGAAAACGATACACCATAGATAGCTGATGAAGATGGGCACCGAGCTGCCTATTTGAGAAGTCCACCGAAGACTTAAGATAATAATAGATAATAGATCTAATAGATAATAGATCTAATAGATAATAACTGTTCCTTATTATTTCATCTCATCTCGGAATTTTACCTACTCTTCTGCTGATCTTTATTATAATCATCAGATCGTATTGTACATAAATATATAATCATATCTCCATAATTGTATTTCCATAATTCATAATAATTCATAATAATCCATATTTTCCATCTTTAATTTTTCCATACTTCAACCAAAAATGACAACACACTCAATTCATCCAATAACTTCTTCTTTCTCACCCGTAATATCTCCAGTACTTTCACCATTAAAATCAAGAATTAATCAAATTAATTCTTTACAATCTCATATACCGGAATTTAATCCAAGAGATGCTCAAAATGATGAATCGTTATTAGCTGAAATCGGTTATAAACAAGAATTACAAAGAAGATTCTCAACTTTCCAAATTTTCGGTATTTCTTATTCAATTATGGGTATTTTACCTTCAGTTGCTTCAATTGCTGCAACTGGTTTAGCTTCTGGTCCAGCTGGTTTCCTTTGGTCTTGGGTAATTGCTTCTTTCTTAATTTTATCAATCGGTATTTCAATGTCTGAATTAGCTTCAGCAATCCCAACTTCTGGTGGTTTATATTATTGGACTTTTTATTATTCACCTGAAAATTTTAGAGTTCCTTTATCTTTTATGATTGGTTTAACAAATACAATGGCTTTATCCGCTGGTGCTGTATCTGTTGCTTATGGTAATGCAACTGAAATTTTAGCTGCAATTTATTTATCAAAAAATGGTAATTTTGAAATTACAAATGGTAAAACTTATGGTATTTTTGCTGCTTGTATTATATTTCAAGGTTTTGCAACTTGTATATCTTCTAAAAATGTAGCAATGTTACAAACAATTTCTTCAATTTCTCATACAAGTTTATTAATATTATTCTTAATTGCTGTACCAATTGGTACAAAAATTAATGTTGGTAATTTTAATAATGGTTCTTTCATTTTTAATAAAATTGATAATTTCTCAAATTGGCCAAAAGGTTGGCAATTTTGTTTATCAATGATGACAGCTGTTTGGACAATTGGTGCTTTCGATTCTTGCGTTCATATGTCTGAAGAAGCTAAAAATGCTTCTTATGGTGTACCAATTGGTATTTGTGGTTCAATCTCAGTTTGTGGTTTATTAGGTTGGATTATTATAATTGTAATTAATTCTTGTATTAATCCAAATATTGAAGAAATCTTATCAACTGAAACTGGTTTCCCAATTGCTCAATTATTTTATGATTCTTTAGGTAGAAAATGGGCAATTGCTTTAATGTCTTTAATGGCAGCTTGTCAATGGTTAATGGGCTCTTCTTTAATTACTGCTTGTTCAAGACAAATTTGGGCTTTCGCTAGAGATGATGGTTTACCATTTTGCTCAATTGTTAAAGTTGTTAATAAAAATTTAAAAGTTCCAATGAGAGCAGTAATTTTAAGTGTTATAATTAGTTTAATGCTTGGATGCCTTTGTTTAGCTGGTACAGCTGCTGCAAATGCTTTATTTACTTTATATGTTTGTGGTTGTTATTTAGCTTGGTGTACTCCAATTTTACTTAAATTAACAACTGGTAAACATAAATTTAAACCAGGTTCATTCTATTTAGGTGAAAAATTATCAAAAATTAATAATTGGATTTCAGTTCTTTGGGGTGCTTTTATAATGATTTTATGTATGTTCCCAGCAAATAAAAATCCAATTAAAACAAATATGAATTATACTGTTGTAATTAGTTTCGGTGTTTGGATTTTAGCTTTAATTTATTTTTTCATTTATAAATATAAATATTTTCATGGTCCAAAAAGTAATTTGGCTCCTGAAGATGTTATCTCATTAGAAAATAAAAAAATTTCAAATGATTTTGAAAATGATTTTGAAAATGATATTGAAAAAATTCATTTAAATTCAAATTTAAAAAATTAATCTATATATATTCATAAATAGGTATATAACTTATTCTCCAATTATTAAATTTCTGTAAATTCTCAGGTAATAAACTATTAATCATAATAATTAAATTTAAAAAATCTTTAAATGGTTTATCATATTCAATTAAAATATCATTCTTAATTTTATCATTTGATTCTTTATACATAATTTTTAAACAATTATTTAAAAATCCAATTTTATTCAATTTAATATTTATTCCTAAACCAAAACACCAAATTTGGAATTTTTTATCAATTTTACCATTAATTTCATTAATTAAATTAAATATTCTATTACCTGTAAAATTCATTTCTTCAATTATTTTTAATGTTATAAATGAATATGATTTAAATTCTTCATTATCTAAATTTAATTTCCACTTTAAAATTTTAAAATTACCAATATTTTCATCAAATTCACCAATAATTTCATTACAATTTAAACATTTTAATTCCTTGCTACTACTATCATCAATTAAAATATTATCTACCCAATCTTCAGGATTAATTAAAAAATAATATGATCCAATTATAATATTTTTAAAATTTGGTTTTAATTGATTAAATTTTTTTAATAACCCAATATTTTTATCATTTTCATTATTAATATTTGGTTTATTACAATGCCAAAAATCTAACATTTCATACCAAAGTTCAGATGGCATTGGTAAAAAAATTTTAATTTCATTTAATTCAATTAATTTCTTTTTACATTTATTACATTTAATTTCATTATAATCAAATTTATCTTTTTGAAAATTTTTAATATTCCATTGATATTGATCTTGTAAAAAAAATTCACTTGAATCTTTAATTAAAATTTCTAAATTATTTAAATTTTGAATTCTAATATTTGTTTCATTATTCCCAATTTTTGAAATTGTCTCCTTTATTTTGAAACAATCAATAATTTTTGGTAATTTAATTAAAATTTTAGAATTTAAAATTATTGAATCATTATTAATCTTAAATGTTTTAATATCTTCCTTTGGTATATTTATTTGAATACTGGTTGTCTTAAGACGTGGTAAATATTCTGCAAAGTATTCTATCGTCATTACTCTAACTGATTTCAAAAGAAATTATATATATATATTAATAAAGAAATTCATGTTGGTTAGTTATTGTATAGTAAATAATATCAGAGCGAATTATGTATTATAATTATTTCTAGTATTAAGTTTATTATTCGTTGATTATATATATATAATTACTTACTTTAAATTAAGTTCACCTCATTCCATCATAATAATTGTAATAGTAAAACAATTTAGCATTCATGCTACTCGTCATGTTTTTATTGTATCAATAACTATGTATCTCTGGTTGTTGAAGATTAATAATAACCATAATCGACTATAATAAGAAATTTTAATGAGTGAATTTCATGTTACACAGCCTTAACTAATTGAATGTTTAAAATGTGGGACGAGATTTAAATTAATCAACAAATCACATAAACAGCGTTTATTTTGGATAAATAACGTAATAAATACCAACAGCAAGTTTATTATGACATTAAGATTATCAATAATAAGACAATTCAATAAATGTATTTCAAATGTTGGATTAAAAAGAAATTATCATTCATTTTATCATATTAATAAACCAATTATTGATATGAAATTAATTGAAAATCAAATTTTAAATAAAGCTTATGAAGAATATGTACCTGAATTTGGATTTACTAATAAATCAATTGAAAATGCATCATTTGCAATGGGATTAAATAATAATTCACCAAATGCAATTTTTAATTTTACAAGTTTAACTAAAAATTTAGAAATGGAATTAATTTTATTTCATTTAAAAAAATGTAGAGAAAATTTAAATTTATTAATTAAAAATAAAGAATTTTTAATAGAATTTAATAAAAAATCAGAATTTGAAAAATTAAATTATCTATTGAATAAAAGATTATTAATGAATAAACCAATTTTAAAATTTTTACCAAATATTTTAGGTAAAATGATTTTACCAAATAATTTAAATTCTTCTTTAATTGAATTACATAATTTAAGTGATGATATTACTTATTATTCAGGTGATAGATCAAATGATTTTGCTTGGTATTCAAAAAGATTTTCAATATCTAGTTTATATATTCAAAGTGAACTTTTCCAAATTAATGATAAAAGTAATGATTTAAGTGATACTTTTAAATTTGTTAATGATAGATTAAAAGAAATTGAAAATGCTGCTTATATTTATAATTCAGTTGAAGAATGGGCATTTTTTAATGCTGTTAGTACTATTAATATAATTAAAAGTCAATTAGCTAAAGGTTAATAAATTAATTAATTTATATAGTAGTATATAATATATAAAAAATTAAATACTTGATTGTTGTAAAGATAATCTTTTTGATTGCATTGTAGTTTGAGTTAATTGTATATTCTTTTCAATTTTTTCAATTTCACTCGTTATAAATTCTAATCTTTTATTAACATTTTCTTCAGCTTCTTCTTTATCTTGTTTAAGTAATACAGGACCCATTAATTTATAAACATTAGAATTTGAATTTAATGATTCAAATTCTTCTTTAACAATTTTATTCTCTTGAAATTGAGTTTCAAGTTTGGTTCTTGTTTGAATAAGTTCTTGAAGTGATTTTTGTAGTTGTTGTAATTCTTCCATAGCAGACATGATGGTGTGTTTAGTATAAAGATGGTTTATATTTATGACTCCTTATTATTATAATGCTATTATAATACTATAATCTTCTATTTATGGAAAATTGGACAAACTTGTAGGCGGTTTACGTAAGCCCTAGTGAGTTTTACGCTTTATATTATTATTATTATATTGGATATTTGATTAATTAATTGCCCTTGTATTATTCTTTTCCATTTTGTATTCTTCTGATTGTTAACAAGAAACAAGTTTAAAATGGTATGTTATCTGATGTATATATACATTAAATGAATGAATAATTACTAACAATCATTATCTTACTTTTTTTGAATAGTTTCGCCCTTTTGAAGAAACTCGAATTCCGAGTTATATAATTCAAGATGATTATTCTGATATACCATATGAAATGTTTATTAAAGATATGGAAATTCCAAATATTTTTATTAAATTAAAAGAGAATGAATTTAAATTTGAAAATTGTGAATTAAATATTGTTCCTGAAAGGTTAAAACGTAGAGTAAAATTAGATAAAGAGTATAAATTACGTGAAAAAATTGGTTCAATTAGTATTGAACTTGGTGGAAAAGAAGCAGAAGAAGAAGAAGAAGAAGAATTTGACGATATTGAACAAGTTTATTTACGAAGGGAATCTCAATGTAAATATAAATTTATGTATGGTACACAAGATTTTAAAGAATTTAATATATTAAAATTAAATGGTAAAAATCGTATTTTAATTGAAATTCCAGATTTTAAAAATTATCTAATGTACAATTTACTTTGTATTAAAATATTAGAAGAATTAAATCCATCAAAAATTGTTTTATTTGTGGAAGAAACAGAATCTGTTAATAATTCTGGAAAGAAGAATGAACAAAATAAGAAAATGATGGATGATTTCCTCAATGGTCGATTCCGTGGTTCTGGGGGTGAGCTTGGATTCGGTGGGATTGTTGCCAGTTTCCTGAACAGGGTTGCTGTAGAGAACGTGTCGTTGTCCGTTGTGGAGAGAAGCAAAGACACCATGAAGACCCTCTATGTGTAGTTGTTGTGTAGTCCACTATATAACACAGTCTAATCCAATAAGTTACCCGGTAACAAAGAAACGTGATTTTCGCATTTATTTATTTTTTGTTTTGTTTTATTTTATTTTTTTGTTTATTTTCGCATTTTTTTATTTAATTTTCCCCGTTTGAAAAAATTTTTCAAGCAAAAAAAGAAAAATAGAAAAAGCAAAAGCAGTGAAAGATGAAAGATGAAGCAAAGAAGAATGAATAAGAAAGAATCACACCTCTTCTGTTGCTTGCTTTCCCTCCTATCCCCCAGAATACATCCATCCATCCATCCATCCATCCATAAGCAATCCAACTATGGCAGGTATCGACTATCTACTTTATGAAGAACCAACTGGTTATGCAATCTTCAAAGTTAAACTTCAACAAGATAATATTGGTTCAAGATTAAAAGATGTTCAAAATGCATCAACAGATCTTTCAACATTTTCAAAATTAGTTGAATTAGTATCATTTGCACCTTTTAAAGGTGCAGCTCAAGCATTAGAAAATGCAAATGATATTAGTGAAGGTTTAGTATCAGATTATCTTAAATCTGTTATTGAATTAAATATTCCAAAATCAAATGATCAAATTACTTTAGGTATATCTGATAAACAATTAGGTCCATCAATTAAAGAAGTTTTCCCTTATATTGATTGTCCATCAAATGAAGTTGTTCAAGATTTATTAAGAGGTATTAGATTTTTTGGTACAAAATTATTAAAAAATTTACAAGATGGTGATATTGAAAGAGCTCAATTAGGTTTAGGTCATGCTTATTCAAGATCAAAAGTTAAGTTTTCTGTTCAAAAAAATGATAATCATATCATACAATCAATCGCTTTATTAGATCAATTAGATAAAGATATTAATACTTATTCAATGAGAGTGAAAGAATGGTATGGTTGGCATTTCCCTGAATTAGCAAAATTAATTAATGATAATCATATTTATTCAAAATTAGTTTTATTAATTCAAGATAAATCAAATATAAATGATGATAATTTACATGATATTGCAGCTTTAGTTAATGATGATGCTGGTTTAGCTCAAAAAATTATTGATTCAGCAAAAATGTCAATGGGTCAAGATATTTCAAAATCTGATATGGAAAATATTTTAACATTTGCAAAAAGAACTGATTCAATTTCAAATTATAGAATTCAATTATTTAAATATTTAAATGATAAAATGCATTTAGTTGCTCCAAATTTATCAGAATTAATCGGTGAAGTTGTTGGTGCTAGATTAATCTCTCATGCAGGTTCTTTAACAAATTTATCAAAACAAGCTGCTTCAACTGTTCAAATTTTAGGTGCTGAAAAGGCATTATTTAGAGCTTTAAAAACTAAAGGTAATACTCCAAAATATGGTTTAATTTATCATTCTTCATTTATTGGTAAAGCATCTCCAAAAAATAAAGGTAGAATTTCAAGATATTTAGCAAATAAATGTTCAATTGCTTCAAGAATTGATAATTTTAGTGATGATCCAAATAATATTTTTGGTAAAGTTTTAAAACAACAAGTTGAAGATAGATTAGAATTTTATACATCTGGTAAATCTCCAATGAAAAATTCAGATGCTATTAAAGAAGCACTTGAATTATCTGGTGCTGGTGATTTGGTAGAATCTTCAAAAGATGTAAAGGAAGAAAAGAAAGAAAAGAAAGAAAAGAAAGAAAAGAAGGAAAAGAAGGAAAAGAAAGAAAAGAAAGAAAAGAAGGAAAAGAAAGACAAAAAGGAAAAGAAGAGAAAAGCAGAAGATTCTGATGAAGAAGATAAAAAGGACAAAAAGAAGAAGAAGAAGTCTAAGGATTAAATGATAAAATCCATAATTTGATAATTCAACGTTTTAAATTTTTAATCTATCAATCTATCTATTCTATACATATATATACACATTATTACTATTACTCCCCCATTTTACAATTTACAACCCATCTTTTGTTATCTATCCCATATGTATTATCCATACATATATATACTATATAAACGACAGGCCATTCCGTATAATTAATTAATTAGCCCTTAATAAGCAAACTAACTAACAGTATTCTCATGTAGCTAATAATAGCGCAGCCCACTTATCGCTTATCTCACGACACACAACTTTACTTAGGTAACTACAATACATCTTTTATCGTAAATACATAATACACTGTTCTTTACACATATATTATTCTCCCATAATACAACAACCATCATTATGTCTAATAACTCTCCTATTACATGGAAAAAATCATATACAACTTCAACTCATGATATTAATCAATCATCATCAATACCAATGTCCGTATCAATATCTTCATCAATTTCAAGATCTAATACTTCTTCACCAATTGGTATACAAAAGAGAAGAAAATCTTCCTTTAATAGTTTATATTCTCCATATACAAGAAGAAGATCTTTTTTATCAAAAAATATGATTGAAAATGAATCTGTTCAGTGTTATAAAATTTCATCATATTCTTCTCAAACTATTTATAATAATAATAGTAATAATAATAATTATCATACAATTGAAAATATACCTAGTTTTTCAATAAGCTTATCTGAATCACAAGGTTTCCTTTGGAATCAAGATTTATTTGCAAGTAGTTATCAACAATCTGAAGCGGGTGTACATAATATGATGAGTATGTCAGATGGTTCTTATTATCTTAATAATAACGATAATGAATATCAAATATCTTCTAATAATACAAATATAAATTCTGAAAATCACAATAGTAATAGTAATGTTTTTGTTAATGTTATTGATGTTATTTTAGATAAAGAAGATTATAAAAGTGATGTTGATATAGTTACTGAAGTTGTAAAGGTTGAAAATTACGATGATGATGATGATGATGATGAAGAGGAAGATAATGAGGATGAGGATGAAATTCCTGCAGCAGAAAATAGTTTAATTAATGAAAATATAACAATGGAAACTCCTTACTCTAGTAAAAAAGATATTGATTTTACAAAAAGAATAACTAGATCTATGGATCGCAGAATACATAACAATCAACATCTCTGCAAAAATAATACCAACGATGCTGATGCCGAAGAAGAAGAAGAAGCTGATGATGATGAAAACATTTTTATTTCAGACCTATAATAATTCACAAATTATTTTTACATATATTCATTGTTATCTTTACACAATTTAAACACACAGTTCATTTTATGAAAATGAGCCATAATTTATGGTCACATTTTTAAAGACACACGGTTTAGTCTTTTCAAGTTTCATATTTTTTTTTCCTTTCTTATTGGTTATTTCTTACATATACATATATATAACATATATTTACAGGTCTTCATTTATACATTTGCCTATTTATCAATCACTGCTTATACTTAATTATATTTGCAAGTAAATTTATCATCCAAAGTCTCCCAATTGGGAAATATACCCGAAAGATATTGAAGAAGTATCGCTACAGTTACCGCATTGAGATATTTTCGGGGGAAAGTTGCTACTAGAGATAAATATTTGGATAATATTAATCAAATTATTCAATAAATTAAATCTTACAAAAAATTATAGAGTGTAAATAAAATAAAATAAAATAAAATAAAATAAAATAAATAAAACTGTAGCTGATCACATGCTAAACATAATCATATTGATACAGTAATAATAAAAGATTAATTTGATTAGATCAAGAATATACCTCCGAGAAGAAGGCCAACAATCAAACTAACAGAGTTTTTCTTTAAAGAATACAAACTGTTGGATCCACCAGTATAAACTGAGGTAGTGATAACTGGCTCAGATGATACTGTAACAGAAGCTGAATTTGTAGTAGTGAGAGTAATAGATTCATAAGTATGAATAGTGATTAAGGTAGATTTACTAACAGTAGCAATAGTTTCACCAGTAGCAGCAGTTTCATCAACAGTAGCAACATCAAATGATTCATTATTAGATCTGGAAAGTGGACAATATGTAGTATAAACAGTAAGTTGATTATCAATCAAAGTTGTAACAAGAGACTGAACACCTGTAATAAGAGAACATTTATTATCAGAACAACTAGTAATAGTTACAGTAGTTTCACTATAATTATATATTGTTGATTTATCAGAAAGTGGACAGTAGGTGGTATAAACAGTAAGATGATCATTAACTAATGTAGTAGCAAGAGATTGAATACCAGTAATAAGAGAACATTTGTTATCAGAGCAACTGGTAATGGTGACAAGTGTTTGTTCGGTATCTGTTTCAGTTAAAATATTTTCAGTTGCTGTTGTTGTTGCTGCTGCTGTATTATCTGAACTAATAGAGTTAGTAGTTTTAGAAATTGAATCAGAAGTAATAGAACTACTTATTGTATTAGAAGTATTAGAAGTGTTAGAATTATTAGAAGTATTAGAAGTATTAGAAGTATTGATTGAACTAATAGTATTGGTAGTAAAAGTTAAAGAAGAACTGGAACTTAAAGTTGGGTAAGAAGATGGCATTAATGTTGAAGAAACATAATTTGGATTAGAAAGACTTGCAGAAAGATAATATGTTAAAATTTCTCTCTTTACCAATGTTTTGTTTGGATTAATATCCATAATAACTTCAAAACCAGCATAAAAGAATGGTAAACTTGAGTCAAAAGTAGCATCCATTGAAACCAAAAGTGCATCTGTATCTATATTTTGAGTTAAAGAAAAACTATTTTGAATAGATGTAAAACCATCAGCTGAAGACAAATCATTTGCAGTTCCAGTAAACATAGAATAGTCAATACCTGAAACACCTACGCTTTCATCAAGATTTATATCTAAACCAGTTAAAAAATATGCTTCACTTGAAATAAAAATTTCCCATTGTGGTTTTCCATTCCATTTTGTGTTAATATTAGGTGTGTATGGTGGTGTTTCAGTTGGTTCTAAAGTAGATGATGTTTCAGATGATGAAATCGTAGTATTAGAATAATATGCCGGTGTAGATAGTAATGATGTGTTAATAAAACTGGAAGAAGTGTCCGAAACAAAACTAGTAGGAGTAACTTGAGAAAATGTAGAGCTATTTGAAGTATAAGTACTACTAGATCTGCTTTGCTTTCCAAAGAAGTAATCGCACTTTGTGAAGATGATGAACTTAAAATTGAAGATGTTTTAGTTGAACAAACTTGGTATGATGTGGATGTATAATAAATAAATGGATCAACCTTAGAACAACTGATGACATCCTCAGGCATGGCAAATAAGTTTCCTGCAACCTTATTGTTATTAGATAAAACAAAATAACTGTCAGAGTACCAAGCATTAGCTGCATTTTCTTCAATTTGATAGATAACCCATCTTACTGGATATGATACACCTTTTTCAAGGTAAACGTATCCTTCATATGTTACATCACTACCTGAAAAAAGAACATTTTCATAAGAGTCAATGTCACCATCTCCAGTACATGCATCGAATGCATGTCACCAATCCATAATGCACCATAGAATCCTCCAAACCAAATATGATAAGTGAAAATGGCGGTTTCATCAGCTGTAGTAAAAAAAGGAAAAGTAAAAAGTAAAATTATTAAAAATAATAAAGTATAATATGTCAGTATCAAGATCATAAAAATAGTTTGTTTTTGTTTTTGTTTTCATTTTCAAAATTTGAATACTTACGGGTAAAATACGCTTTGAATTCCATTAATTGATTTGCATATGGGGCACTGTATGATCCTTTAATTCTATCATTTTGTAATTGAACATTGGCTGTGGACACAATTGGAAGTGTGGAGTATGCACCTCCAAGATATGAGTAATCTGTGATTGATTCAGAGAGACTGTAATAAGTAGCAGCATATCCGGCAGTGGATGTTGTGGCAGATATTGAAGCACCTTGTGGATTAATATTACGATTACCAACTTTACTTGTACAGTCTGTAAGACTTGCCAAAGTAATGTGTGTAAATGCCAATAATAAACACAGTGATTTAAAATTTAGCATTTTGGTTTGGTTTGATATTTAAGGCTAAACAAAAACTTATTAACTAAATATTACTGCAGCATACAAGAAAATAGAAAAAACATAAGAGGTGGGGTTGGTTTTATACAAAAACTTCATGAAGAGAAAAAAGAAAATAGAAAATAAACATAACAAATTAATGAATGGATGTATACGACAGATTGATAAGTCAATGCAGTAATATTTAGGTTATAGGTATCCATGATGTTGGTTAACAATTAGCAATCTGAACTGCACCCTGCACCGCTCTAGTGTCAAAGAAAGCTGAGTATCATGCGGCTGTGCGGCGACTGTTCCCATTGTCTCCGAAGTTCGAACAAACCGAGGCGAACAAAACACAGCAAAACAACACACAGCAGCAAATTGGTTCAGAAAATTCAGAAAATGCAGCAGCAAAGAAACGGTCGCGATGATCGGTGAACAATTTGGATAATGGATTAGACTCGAAACTAACCTACTAGCTACGACAGAAACGGAAGCAATCCAAACTATCGATACATCCTCTAACCAAGCTATACACCTATTGTTTTAGTTGGTGGTTGGCGGTTAGTGGGCTGATTCTTTAGGCGTTTGGTGATAGCCGGTTTTAAGTATTATATAGCTGATAGTCGGACTATGTTCGAAATTTAATTTATACGTTTCCGAATAGAAAGTGAAAAATACAATTTAATAAAAAAAAATCAAATAATGTTAAGAATAGTATTGGTAGCATTAATATCACCAGAATATCTGCTGCATAAATATTGCTTGCATTTAAATAATGTAGGTGTAACATAGTTTATAGTGTTTAGTGCCACCGTTTATTAGTCTATTATTTTTTACATTTTCAGTTTTCTCTATTGTCTGACTAATAATATATATTATTTTACAGGATACCATTCGTTTCTCTTTCTTTTTTTATATTTTTGGTAACTGACTAATAAGTATACAGCTAAGAATTCAAAATTTATTTTGAGTACTAATTCAAAATATATATATGTAACATGATTTTATTTTTGTAATTTAATCATTAAGTTATAATTCTTAACATAAAAAATCTCCCTCTCTTAAATCTAGTTTTTTTTTTTTATTTGTGCAATTGGTAGAATTATCAGGATATTTGCAAATGTTAATATAAATGTAAATGACTTCAATATTACATTTTTCTTTTTAATATCTTCCACTATGATATTTACTATAATGGTTAAATCATATATCACCCATGTTCATTTTGCGGTGAATCAGGAGAAATATATCACACTTTCTTCTCCTGCCAGATTGCCGAAAAATTAGGAGAACAAATATCAAATAATATATCACTTCAACAAATTCCAGGTATCAATATACCCTTCAAGAATATCTTTATTGCAAATAAAATTATTAAATATTTAATATTTTGTAATAAAGAATATTATAAAAATAAAAAACAACATATAAACACAAATACGAAACACACACTCCTTAGATTTCAATATGAAATCTGAAACCGCACCATACTAAGATACATATGAACTATTGAATTTATAAGAAATGAAATATATAAAAATTTGCTAGTTAAATTAGTCTAGTCGTAGTATTATTGTATATAGATTTTATAAATGTTAATAAATTCATAATTAAAAAAAAAAAAAAAAAAATTATCTTCAATAATTTGATTTATTCATGAAATAGCTTTGAATACTTCAATTTATTAACTTAGTAAATTAATGTTCTTATCAATTATTAAATATATAAAAATAAGTAAAAGCATTTGAAGTCTAATTACTCTTGATGTAATGTACATCTTGTATACTTAAGTTATAAGTTATATAATAATTATTTTTTTTACAAACATGATATCTATTTATTCAATAATCATTTATTTCTTAATTACGTAATCGTGTGTTTTGTCAGGCTTGTACAAAAAGTTTTTCAAATTAAAACGTTTAACTTCCTTTTCTCATTTTTAAAATTTTTTGAACTTCAATTTTTGTTATTAGACAATTTTTTTGCGAATTTTATTTTGTAGAGTTGTGTCGAGGGTTTGCCAAGCTAAAAACACACATCAATTGGGGCTATGGCTCAATGGTAGAGCTTTCGACTCCAAATCGAAAGGTTGCAGGTTCGATTCCTGTTGGCCTCATCTTGATAATTTTTTTGCATTTTTAATTTTTAACTTTCAAATTTGTTTGTTAAATAAATATTATTTTGTATCATACCGACTTCAGCTCCTGGTATTAAACATTATATACGGATTTACTAGTATTCATGCATACATGTACGTAATGTCCCTTCTCTAACAAAGCCCCTAGCATTTCTAAATTTCAAAGACTAACAAGGACACAGTGAAAGGTGAAAGGTGGAACCAAAAATTCCAGCGAGCGGTGGAAAATTGAAAACTGAAAATTGAAAATCAAATTTCAAAGTGTTGAACATTGAATGGATTAATGGATGGATGGATGGATGGATGGATATTAAAGGATGTCTTCTTCTTTTTAGGGAGGAGGAAAGCATAAAATCCCTTACAATCTTATCCACACAACCATACAATCATGTTCAGAAGTGTGATACGTCTATTTCCTACTTTTGGAAGCAGACTAGCATCTACTATGGTGGCTAGACCTGCTGCAGTCTCTTCAGGTCCAATTTTTACCCAATTAAATTTGAAACAAAATGTCCATTTTTTGAAACCCATGGAATCTACATATAATAGACAAATGGTTGAAAAAATTGAACCAGTTGAAGAATCTAGTATTACAGAAATGATCATGACCTCTGTTTTGAGAAAGAGAAGATTAAAGATGAAGAAGCATAAATTAAGAAAGAGAAGAAAGGCTCAAAGAGCTTTGAGAATCAAGATTGGTAAATAGACAAAGAAAACTTAATTAATTACTACGATGATTATCATACTTGCCTGTATATATTTAAATATAAATCAACAAAAACAACAACAACAACAATATCGGTATTCATCTTCTACACTCTTTATATAGACTCACCCAAACATTTATTTAAATAGAATGTTTATTAAAAATTAGTTATAGTATACATACCCTGTAATTATTTTCTTGTAAAAATATCAAAAAAGTCGAAATTACTTAATCTAATTCGTTAGAGATACCATTTGGATTGTTTTCTTTCCACATTTCAACCCATTGGGAAATTCTAGAAACATTTTCATCTAGTGAATCTAAACTTTCACTATTTAATTCAACAACTATATTTGAATTATAATTTTCCATAGCTTCAGTTAATAAAATTTGCATTATTTCACATTCGACATTTTCTGTAATCTTTGATTGTTTATAACCTCTAGCTTCTAATCTATTATATAAAACAGTATTATCACATCTTATAACAACAACTAAATCAATCCATCTTTCAGGAAAAATTTCACAACAATGCCAATCAATAACTAAACCACCCTTTTCAGATAATGGCTCCAAAATATCCAACAACCTATCTTCATTGACTATACTAGAATCTCTATCTTCATCATATCCTTCAATACAATCGTTTTTCTTCGCAAATTCACTAACATTTATATGTGTAAATTCTGGATTTTGAGATACAAATTCTTCAGCATGAGAAGTTTTACCACAACCTGGGGTTCCTGTAATGATGATATTCGGTAGCTTTCTAAAAGATACCATAATTATAATAACTATTATTATATTAGCTTACTTAATTAGTAGATTCCTTTGTTTGCAGGTTAAACATCTTTATCCAATACTTACATAGTTACTTACTTCACATATGTAATAAAAAAATCGCAAATTTAATCTTTTTCCATTTTCATGTTGAGAGAATCATACTAAGTGGCTGGTGAGATTTGTTTGTTGAACTTGACACTATACATTTATATGATGATACATGCTGTTACTCTGGCAGAGGTATATATTGGTAGCAATATATAACCAAGAAGACAACGAATCATGGAAGGCTTTACAATGACAGAAAGATCAGGTTCACAACAAAACAAACTATCAAAGAATCAGCAACAACAGCAGCAGCGATCAGAACTAACACCTGAACAAATTCAACAACAAAATATACTAAGATTAAATGGTTTTAGTTCTTCTACTATACATAGAAATGGTAATAGTAATGATGAAGATGGTGGGGATATTTCTAATGAAAATGGGAATTTTAATTTAAAAGGAGATGGTAATAATAGTAATACTAGTAATAATGAATCATCATTAAAATTTGATAAAATTGATGAAAATGAATTAGATGATATGTCAAAATTTGGACTTCAAGGTCTGGTATCATTATTAAAGCATAATGATAATGATCAAAACAATATAGCAAAAGGTATAGATTTAAATATGCTTGGATTAAATTTAGAATTAGATAATAAAACTCATTTATTATCTAAAACATTATCATCTCCATGGCTTGAAACAAGTAGATCTGAAGTTGAACCATTATTTAATAAACCGGATAGTTTTAAAATTAATGGTAATGAATTATTACCAATTGAAGATCGTATGATATCGTTTAATGATTTAACATTATTTTTCATATTTTATACAAAGCCAAGAGATATTTTACAAGAGCTTTCTGCTAGAGAATTAAACAGAAGAAATTGGAGATATCACAAAGAATTACAAGTTTGGCTTACTAAAGATACTAATAGTGAACCAAAAGCTGTTGGAATAGGTGCAGAAGAAGGCACATATATTTTCTTTGATCCTGTATCATGGGAATACGTTACCAAAACTTTGGTTTTGTATTATAATTCAATCATCCAATAATAACATAAAAAATAAATAGCTTTAGTATTTAATTTATTTACATATATGTATATACTGTATAGTTTTAGTTACACATTGATATGTGAAAAAATTCGTAGTCTCCTATTTTTTTTACTGCTTACTGGTCTTTCCCATAGATTAATGGGCTCATATATGTAGACAGGTAATCTCTTCTGCAAAATGCTTAAGAGATCCAACTGGAACCACTACGAAACAATACAAAACAAACAATACAAAACAAACATCACAAATACATTGCAATTGCAACTAGTGCAATGAAAATAGAACACCGGCAAATGAGTTTTTGTATGGCAAAACAAAAAAAAATTCCGAGGGAACAAACATGCCATGTTATCTTATATAATGCAACAGGAGATGGAGATGGAGGTTAGAGATGAGATGGGATGATGAATCTTCCTTTTGCTCTTACAACATATATATACAGACCAAGGTGAATACAAGTCACTTGATACTAGATACTTCCAATCTGGATATTACCAGCCCCCCACTTTTGATTCATAAAGTACCATATACAGAGGATATTTAACACTTGAAATAATATCAACATTCGCAAATACTAGAGCAATTAAAAATACCACTGTATTGGTAATAATCTCCAAATGAAAGGAAATAAAGATTTTATAAACAGTGATGATGATGGTGAGGTTAGTTCTGATGTTGAAAATAATATTAACTCAAAGAGTACTAGTCATAGGAAAAGATCTTCAAAAGGTTGTATAACATGTAAGATAAGAAAGAAACGTTGTGATGAAGTTAAACCAATTTGTGGAGATTGCAAAAGACTTAACAGAAAGTGTGCATATATAACTAAAGAAATGTCCGAAGAAGAAATTAAATTTTTGAAAGAGGAAATGAAACTTATTGAAAAGGATAGCAAAGCTAGAAAGAGGAAGAAAAAGATACCAGATGAAGAAAATAATACGATTAATAATAAAAATAATAACAAGAACAACAAGAACAACAACAACAACGGCATTACTCAAAATAACAATGAACATTCTTCTCATCATTCTAAAAAGAGGCATAAACATAATAATAAAATTGTCTTTAATCCATTAGCTATGACTATGGCTTCCATGACAAATTCTGCAAATACAGCAGTTCTTCAAACTTTATCTGGAACTACTCAAATCAACTCTAACATTAATATATCACAATACAATACCCCTCTTTCTGAAAATAATTTATTTTCTTCTACAACTTCTAATAAACAAAAAGGTTCTAGTCAAAAAAAACATGAGAAAATACCGGCAAAGTTAATAAATAATACAACAACAAATAATATTTCAACCCCTAATTCTATTGTCAATACCAATATTTCAACTCCAAACAATTATTCACAGCAACAATTAGGCAACATTGGTACAAATGAATCTAATAGAATCGATACACCATCATCTTTTACAAATCTAACTTTTATTAACAACAACAACAACAATAATAATAATAATAATAATAATAACAATAACAATGACAATAACAATAACAATCCAATTGAAAATGTTCAGAGTACTTCTGAAGTTAGATCAAATACAAATTCTATTCCATATTTTTCTTCATTATCACCATCATTTGATTTTAGTAATTTAATTTCTCCAATTTATCAAGATCAAAATCAAAATATTGGGCCTTATAATTCAATTCAAGCAACAACATCAACATTATCAACAATACCGCCATTATCATTAAATGGTGAAGAAAATCCAACTAGTTTTATAGATTTATTTTCAAATGGATTTCCTAAACTTTTACAAGATCATTTTAAAATGGAAAATACTTTTAACAATTTAGAAAATAGTAATGATAATAATAATAGTAATAATATAACTGAGCAATTTAAGCAAATAAAGGATACATTTAAATTTTCGCCGAGATTTCAAACAAATAATATAAATGAACAATTAACATCTCAAAATTCTAAAAATAATTATAATGATATAATATTGAGTTCAAATAATAATGGTTATTCAGAGGTAATGTTTAATAACAATAATAATGTTAATAAGATCAATCATAATATGAACATGAACAATATAACCAATAATATTAGTGATCTTAACAACAACAATAGTAATGATAATAATAATAATAATAATTTTAGTGAAAAAATTACAGCATTAATTAAATCAAATCAACCATTACATTTATATACTAATCCATCAATTGTTTTAAATTCAACACTTGCAAATTTAAGTCCAATGGGTCAAAAAATGTATGAATATTATAGAGATAAATTAAGTTATGTTGTTTGTTCAGCACCAAAGACGGAAAATATGTATTTAAAAACATTTTTACCAATGGCACATATTGATAAATCTGTTTTATATGGTATAATGGCATGGAGTGCATTTCATTTAGGTATGGAAAAGCAAGGTAATTATTATATTAAATTAGCATTACAAGGGTTTTTTAAAAGGCCAATTTTAAATGAAGAAATTAAAGGTAATATTCAATTAATTTGTGATGAAGTTGATGATAATGATGATGAAATTGTTAAAGAAATTGATGAAAATGATGATGTTGAACTTTATCAAGATTTAGAATTATCAAAACTTAATAGAGATAATATGATTAATATGAGACTTGCATCATTTTTAATTCTTTGTGGTGTTGAAATTTGTAAAGGTGATGTTTCAAAATGGTCAAAATATTTAACTTATGGTGCAAAATTAATTAAATTAAAGGGTGGATTAGAAAGATTTAATGAAAGTAAAGATGAACATTTTTTAGTTACAAATTATGCATATCATGATATAACTGCAATTCAAGTAATTAATGAACGTACAATTCATTTTGATTTAAAAGAATATGAAAAAATGTGGAGAAAATCTAATGAATTAGGATTTTCTGATCCATTACATGGAATTTCATCACCAGTTTTTAAAATTTTAGCTGAAATTAATAAATTAGTTATTATAGTTCAAAAATTAATTAAAAGAACAATGAAAGATGAAAATGATAATGATAATAATAATAATAATAATAAGAATAATAAGAGCGATAATACCAATGATAATAATTTACATAGTTCAAAAAATATTTCTGATTCACCAGAAGGAGAAAGATTTTATGGATTAGAAGAAGAAGATTATTGGATTAATGGAGATATTGATAAATCATCAATTGGATCATCATCAATTGATGAAGTATTTATGAATGGAATTCCAAGTACAGTTTCTGATGAATGGATTGATAATGATTTTGATAAAGAAGTTGTACTTGAAGATTTTGATCAAGTTATGTTAGAATGTCAAAATATTGAACAAAGAGTTGTATTAGTTAAACCAAAAATTGCACCTGGAGTTTCAAATAAAGATTTAGAATTACAATTAACAATTTTTGAATGTTTTCAAATTACAGCAAAAATTCATTTAAGACAATCAGTTTTAAGAATGAATTCTGCATCAATTGAAATTCAATATTTAACAACTCAATTAATTAAACTACTTGATGTTTTATTAGGATCTGATGTTGAAGCATGTCTTTGTTTACCAATGTTTATAGCTGGTATGAATTCTGTACGTAAAAAGGATCGATTTGATATGATGAAAAGATTTGAATCATTTATAAATAGATATAAATGGAAAAATGTTTCAAGATGTCAAATTGTTATTCGATATATTTGGAAATTGAATTGTAAAGGTGAAAAATTTGTTGATTGGTATGCAGTTGTCAAAACTCTTGGTTGGGATTTAAGTTTTGCTTGATTTAGTTATTTAATTAACTAATTATTTAATTACTTATTGTTTTAGTTCTTTGTGTATATTAACCGTTATCTGTGAATCTGTCCGTGATCTATAATAGTCGTTACCGTCCAAAACAGGCCTGGCAACCGGTCTCCGGTGCTTTGTGCGCCACAGACAATGAACCATGATCAATAGTCAGTAATAATGACACCTACTTTACTGATCCGCCGCCC